>JBAMCJ010004994.1:0-48560 GCA_037075205.1 Drosophila prostipennis | reverse complement strand
AGTTTTTTGAGTGTAGGACATAATACTGTTGTTTTTGTGGAAACTAAGAAACAAAGTTCTATAAAATGATTTCTCGGCTTTTAGGCTAATCTTGGGAATTTTTAAAATTTTAAATAAGTAGTAAAGGTAAAGGTATGTCAATATATGTAGCTATTCTACATACATACATACATACATACATACAAACATACATACATACATATTTTCAATCTTATTTTCCGCGGGCGAAGCTGCGGCCCACCTTGCTAGTTATAAATATAAAAACCCAACAACTTACACTTTTGAGAAAAACATCTGGAGTCGCCGCACGCGCCAATCGAACCGCTTGCCCCACAGTTCGCAGTCAAGCACTCTAACCGCTGCGCCACGGATGCATCACGTGAAGCGCTGTACAAAGTCTATTTACATTTTGTTCTCTTATTTTTAGTCAAATTGATCTGGCTCGCTTCTAGTTATTCTTTTTGTTTATTTAATTTTGTTCGTAAATATTTATTGATTAATTTTAATATTTATACACAACTATATTTTACTATGGTTCAATAGTAACAGTATTTGAATATTTCAAATTTGAAAAACATAAAAATCATTTTTAACAAAATATAACTATTCAAAAAATTAAAAAAATGCAACACATTTTTTTTTATTAATATGTGAATATTAAAGATTAAAAAAAAAAAATAAAAGGACACCATGCATTTTTCGTCTCGACGTGGGATTGAACTCACACTTGCGGCTATTCCTTTGAATAAAATATTCATGCACGCACGCGTTAGACCCCTAGGCTACCAAATTTTCTTTGATTAAAGGCAATTTTTTCTGAATGTTAGAAAAATTTTAAACATTTTTTCTGTTTTTTAGAAAAACAATATTTCTATTATATAAGATTTTTTTCTAATTTGAATGGCGATTTTTTTTTATTTTTAGAAATGTTTAGTCTTTTTTTTTCTAAAAGCAATGGCGATTTTAACCCTCAAATAAAGAAAAGCAGATTAAAAAAAACACCTTATAATTTAGAAAAAAAAAAGATTTTTCTCATTTTGAGAAAAAATAATTTTTTGAGTGTAAAAACGAATATGTGTGACTTGCGAGAGCATGTGTGCGAAACGTGTGCTAAATGTAAAATAACAGTGAAGCCGTTTCCAAAGGTTGCAGAAAATCGGGCGAACAAGATTTTGCAACGTGTACACACAGACATTTGCGGTCCGATGAGTAAAACGTCAAACGGAGGAAGTCGGTATTTCGTAACATTTATAGATGATAAATCACGATATACGCATGTTTGTTTCCTGAAAACGCGGGATGAAGTTTTCAACAAGTTTAGAGATTTTAAGGCCCTGGTGGTAAAACAAACTGGAGAGAAGCTGAAATCCCTCCGCAGCGACAACGGACGGGAATATGTGAGTGGCGAGTTTACGCAGTTTCTGGTAAGAAATGGTATACAAAGAGAGCTCACTGTGCCTTATACACCGCAACAAAACGGTGTAGCAGAACGAGCAAACAGGACACTTGTTGAGATGGCTCGGAGCATGTTGCAGTATGCTGGTATGGACGAAGCATTTTGGGCGGAAGCCGTAGCTGCTGCAGCATACTTACGGAATCGATCGGAGTCATCATCGTTGGCAAACATGACACCGTTCGAAGCTTGGTTTGGACGGAAGCCAAGTGTGTCTCACCTCAAGGTCTTTGGAGTAAATGCGATAGTTTTGGACAAGAAATATCATCGTAAGTTTCAACCAAAAGGAGTTGAACATGTGTGCGTTGGATATTCGGATACGGCTGCGGCGTATCGTTTGTATAACCCATGTACTGGAAAACTTACTGAATCACATGATGTAATATTTTTGGAGTCATTTCAGCAGCAAGAAAGTGCTGATTTTGTTCTCGTCCCGCAAGATCAAGAGTTGGCGGTCAATGAAGAGAGTGAGTCCGTCACAGAATCCAGCGATGAAGACGCACAACAAGAAATGATGCCTGAAGCAAAGGTGCTGCCAGAAGCAGAGATGCTATCGGAGGCAGAGGCGCTGCCAAAAGATAGACGAGGTCCAGGGAGACCCAAAATTGTGCGAAGTGGTCTTCGTGGGAGACCAAGAAAGGAGTACCACACTGTCAATATTATAACGAACTATGATGACAGTGCACTATGGGGTAAAAGTCCACTTTTACTGGCATTAATTATTACTAAATAACGACGTAACATCTCAAAGATTTGTTTTTGGAATTTGGTTTATAATATTTAAAAGATTTCTTTTTGAAAAAATGGGCATAGTCGCGCCTTTTTTCAAGAAAAAAAAATTTTTTTTTTAAGAATGTGCACAACGAAAAATTTTTTTTTCGCGTGTTCTAAAACAAAAGAACAAATTTGATCCAAAAAAAAACTTTGGAGTTCCCATACATATTTTTTAAAGTGAAATCGGATTTTTTAAAATATTTTCCATATAATTCCTAACAAAAATACTAAAACCATTTATAGCTAGGTAAATGATGATGTAAAATCATTTAAACTAAATAATATTTAATAACAAAGATAATTGCATAGTGTTTTTTTAAATATTTACCGTATCTAACATTTTCCATACAAAAATACGAGAATTGTACTATTCGCTAATGCATACAAATCACATATGAAAAAAGTGAGGTTATCTGAGAAAAATGGAAATTGCTCCAATAGTGCGGAAAAGTGCAGAATGCGACTAACACCTATGGATTCTGTATTGATAAGGCTACAACATAGTCTTGGTCGCACATTAAAATAACCTAAAACTCTTTTTCAAAACTCTGTCCAAAGTTGAAAATTATTTCCCAGAAACCAACTTAATATGCATTTGTTAAAAATGTAGGTATAAGCACGCACACTTTGAACAAATTATTATATTTAGCTCATAGTCGAAACCTGTAATAACCATGTTCTGGCATTGTTTTGTTTACTTATTGTATTTTATATATTGTTTACGCCGCCGCCGCTCTTAAATCCCCCGCTCTTCCCTCGCTGGAAATGCTCTCACGCTCTCACGCTCTCCCGCCTTCCCACGCCCGAAATCTCTCCGCTGCGCTTTGAAGCGCATCGGTCAACTAGGCTTAAGTCAGTTCTCATTGTCAACTACATGAAATACATCGCCCGGCCGGTCCGCGCTATTTACGAAAGTCCAGTGTGTTCTCATTTATTTTTCCTATTAACGCGATCGTCGTCGAGTGTTTCTTCCATCTCCCCCACAGCTTGCCACCGGCTCCTTGCTACAGCCGCAACGACCACGAAGCTGCCTTCTATTTAAAGGAACCTCTTTGCGACGCCCCCCACACATACACATATATAAATGAATTACAAAGATCATGGCCAAAAATGTGCAAACCAAGCGTACTTCACTTTGTAAGCAGCAGCTGACTTTGCAGCTGTTATTTTAACAGTGAACTGTTAAATATTAACATTTTAAGTATAGGGCATAACAGTTTGATGTTTTGTTAGTACTTTCTAATTAATTATTTTCCAATTGAAACACTTTCAAAAATTGACTAAATACCAGTAAAAGTGGACTTTTACACCATAGTGCAGTGTTCCAGCCAGTGCACTATGGGAAAAAAGTCGATTTTTTTGGCATAAACTCTAGTTTTAAAGATAAAAATTTGAAAATTTTTTACATATACTATTAAGATAAAGGTGTAATTTCGGTTTTTGTTACTTTTTGAATCGGACCATTGCCGTCATCCACCGCCCACGCAGCATAAATAAATGATGTGGCAGGGATTTTAAAAAATGTTTATTTGTATTGGTAAGGCGGTAAAAAAATTTTGCTTTTCCTTATTTTTTGAAATTTGTCAAGAAAAAAAATGTTTACCATATATACAAGAAAAGTGAAATATTATCTATGAGCAGATGCTAATTTTAGCTTTAACGATGGTGCTCCTTCTTTATATTTGAGCCTTTTGCCAGGTTTATCATAAATTCTTTGTTCTTTCAATTTTTAAGCTTGATGCAAGACAAATATAATGTTTTTTTATTTTGAAAATTTTTTTTTTTAAGTTTATAAGTTGCTGGACAAAAGTAAGTTTTTAGAAGAAACGTGCAAAAAGTTGCAACAATGATTAGTTTTGCGATATTAAGGATACATTTGGTAATAACTTTGCGTTTTTACCTTTTTGCAACATTTTGCCATTTATAAGTTATACACCACGGGACACAAACAAAGATGTTAGTATTAAGCTAAAAAGATACACATATAAAACAGTTCACAGTTGGACAACAAGCCATAATAATCAAAACATGTAATCTAAGATACATTTATAAATACCTTTGCTACGATTTGCCATAATCAGAAATAATAAATCAATTTGTTGCTTCACAAAATAAGCACTGAAAGTTTGCAAAGATTTTTCACTAATTTACGCACACAACAAAGTCAATCGAACAGCTAACTTTGATCGTTTATCAACACTATAGTGTTGTTGGTAAAAAATCTTAGATAACGGTTCTTGGCTAATTAGGGTATGTAAATTCAAAAAATATATTTTATTTTTTAAAAATAATTTGTAAAATATGTTGATTTTATGCCAAAAAAATTGACTTTTTTTCCATAGTGCAGTGTTCAAAGTATGCAGAAGACTGGATGAGTTCCATGCAACAACAGATAGATAATCTGAAGGAAAGGAAAACCTGGACGCTTGTGGAGCTACCTGAAGGCGAGAAAGCGATTGGATGCAAGTGGGTCTACGCGGTGAAGCGGGACAAATATGGAAAGGTGGAGCGTTTGAAGTCACGGATAGTCGCAAAGGGATGTGGACAAAAGTATGGCATCAACTACTTGGAGACGTTTTCGCCAGTGGCCAGATATTCATCAATAAGGATGATTATTGCCGTAGCAGTCGAACGTGGTATGTATATGCACCAGCTTGATGTCTCGTCTGCTTATCTCAACAGTGAACTCCATGACGTGGTGTATATGCGGCAACCTGAGGGGTTCATAGACGAGATGCATCCAGGAATGGTCCTTAAGCTGCATAAATCGCTCTACGGCCTAAAACAAAGTGGTCGAGAGTGGAATAGCAGCCTGCACGAATTTATTCTGGAGTTAGGGTTCTCAGCATGCCCGAGTGAACCCTGAATCTACAAACGGGATCATGGTCGCCAGATGAGTTTCATTGTAGTCTACGTAGATGACCTCATAGTTGCGGGCGACACCAAAGCTGACTTGGACGAAATCAAGAACCGAATATCGAAAAGGTTCGATGTTGTAGATGGCGGTCCCCTAAAGCATTTCCTAGGGATGGAAATTGATCGAGATGGCGATGTTGGCAGCGTTCGAGTGGGCAATAAGCAGTACATAGAGGACTTGTTGGAGAACTTTGGGATGCAGAACTGTAAGGCGTCCAATCTACCCCTCGAAGCAACGACAAGGAGTGCTTGCGAGCAAACCAGGCTGAGTACCAGTCCCTGATAGGATCGCTCATGTATTTGGCTATAACGACTGAGATACCTGCAGGGTACGAAGACATTCCAGTTAACCTATCAGCGGACTGGACAGGGTATCTATTGTTACGTAGATGCCGACTGGGCTGGAGACAACAGCGACCGGAAATCCTTCACCGGCTGGACGTTTTTAGCAGCAGGAGCAGCGATCAATTGGGAGTCTAAGAAGCAACCCGTGGTAGCACTCAGTACAACCGAAGCTGAGTACGTCGCACTTTCTTCAGCTGCAAAGGAAGCAGTGTATATTCGTAAACTATGGTGAGGGATGGGTCTTGGCGAGATTCCACGGATTATGATTCATAGCGATAATCAAAGCGCGCAGTGTCTAGTAAAAAATCCTGTATATCACGCGCGCAGCAAACATATAGATATTAAATATCATCATGTTAGAGATATGTTTAAGGAAAAGCTTATAGATTTGAAGTACGTATCTACAGAAAACATGATGGCAGATGTATTAACGAAAAATGTCAGCAAAGTTAAGCACATGAAATGTAATAATATGATGGGTTTGCTGTAAATAATATTAAGATTGATTATCCTGACAAACAGCGTTGAGAAGGAGTGTTAGAAATAAAGAAGTAATTGGACAACGCCGTCTGTGAGCTGATACCGATAGTTGCCTGCGTGCAAATCTCGATAATCTCGCCAGCGCGAGTGGTCGCGTATTTTGTATTCCTATTAAACTCGTAATAAAGCAGCAACATTTCTAACAATATTAAAGAATAATATAAATAATGAAATTAATGAATCTTTTACATCAATAATTACACAGGAACACAAAATTAAACTTTGTGAAATTTCCACGAACCATTTCAAGTTTTCCATGACATTTGGGTACTCCTGAGTAAAAGTCCCATACAAAATTATTTTCCATCACCTACAGGTTCCGCGGTATAGCTAAGAATACAAAAAACCGATGTTTGCCGACATTTTGAATTACGTGGCCTATATTATGGGACTTACCTTTATTATTTTCGCTAGGACTTACTCTCAATACATCACGGCACTACTTAAAAATAGTCCCCTTCGTGAACCATTGTCCATGTCTTTGGAATTCGACGCCAAAGTTGAAAATCCCAAAATTTTAAAGATTTCTCTGATAGTAAAACAATTCTAAGAATTAAATCTTTAATGGAACTAATTTTAACTATTCGTTAACGAATCCACTACCCCTGGTAGTATCAGCAGGCTCATGGTCAATCGCTTGTTTCCGAATGCGATTTCTACCTCCCGCTGTGCGTTGATTCCGCCGCATCTCCCATCTGCCAACCTAACTTGCCGTCTTGTCCTTGTAATCTTCCCGAGGGCAGCAAGGTTGTCCGCCAGTTCTTCGCTTATGAAGCTCGCTGTTGACCCGGTATCGTTTGTGGCTTTGTACGTGCCTCCACCAATCGTCACCGATTCTGGTGCAACGGTGTCAGTATTGAATGTCAATACATACAAAAAGCTCAACAGCCCGAGACTGCAGAAGTGCGATCAAATCTTGCACGCATTTGGCCAACAACAAATTCCTATACTGGGTGAGCTACACACTGTAGCGAAGTGTGGCAAATGTGGTGTTAATTGTGGCTAATGTGGAGAACTCCAATAATCTGTTCGGCTTGGATTTGTTTAAAACATTCAATTTTGAAATTCAGCAAATCGCAAACATCAGTGAAGAGCAAGGTACTCAAATGACAGATCTTTGCCAAAAGTATGAGGAGGTATTTGAGCCGGCAATTGATACAATTAAAAACTTTAAGGCAAGCATTTACCTTAAATCGAATTCCGTACCAAAATTCTACAAAAGCAGGCAAATTCCGTTTGCCCAATTGGATAAGTTCAAGGAGGAAGCGCAGCGTCTCACAGAAGCAGGTATTTGGAAACCCATAAAATTTAGCAACTGGGCATCGCCAATAGTACTAGCATCGAAGCCAGGTGGAGCACTACGAATCTGCGGAGATTTCAAGCAAGGCGTCAATTCCCAATTGGCCATCGAGCAATATCCATTGCCGACACGTGAGTCTTTGTTACACAAAATTCGTCACGGCACACATTTTTCCAAAATTGACCTCAAAGACGCTTACTTACAAATGGAGTTAGACGATGCAGCGAAAGAAATTATGGTTGTCAACACTCCGTTGGGCCTCTTTCAGTACCAACGTTTGCCGTATGGAATAGTAGCGCCCCAGCTATATTCCAGCGTCACCTTGAGCAACTTCTAAGTGAAATAGAAGGTTGTGGAAATTATCTCGACGACATAATTATTTCGGCTCCTACGGTGGATCAACATCTAGCCAGACTCGAACAAATTTTATGCATTTTACAGGCAAATGCATAAAATGTAAGAAAGAGAAATGTTTCTTTCTAAGGGATGAAATTGAGTACCTTGGGAGAAGGGTGAGTGTTAAGGGCATCCTTCCGGATTCGTCAGGACTAGAAGCCATTAAGGAATTAAAGCCGCCCTCTAATCTACAACAGCTAGATGCGTTCATGGGAAAAGTGAACTATTACTGCAATTTCATTCCAAATTACTCTTAGTTAGCTTCACCCCTAAATCAATTGCGTAGAAAGAACATTCCCTTCAAGTTTGGACCTGAGCACATTTCAACGAGAATCTCCCGCTTGTTTTAGCCACAGATGCGTCCTCTTTCGGTATTGGTGTTGTATTGTCACACATACATCCAGATGGCAAGGAAAAGCCCATAGCCTTCGCATCGAAAACCCTTGACGTTCACCAAGTTCGATACAGCCAAATTGAGAAGGAAGCCCTTTCAATCATATTTGGGGTAAAGAAGTTTCATCAGTATTTATATGGCAGGAAATTTATTCTCATAACTGATCACAAGCCGTTGGTTACAATCTTTAATCCTAGCAAGCATTTGTCAACAATGACTTCAAACAGACTCCAGCGTTGGGCTATAATATTGATGGCTTACAACTTTGATATCAAATATCGCTCAACCACAGCTCATGGAAACGCAGACGCACTCTCACGTCTTCCTATAAGCTCAGATCCCCTTTTCGATAAGGAAGAGGAATGCTAGAACATCGTCGATATATCCTGTCCAATAAATGCCGATATCATCAACGAAAGTCTGAAAAGCGATTACAATTTTGCAGAGGGTGTACAACTTCGTGTCAACTGGTTGGCCAGAACAACAGGATGATCCCGAAATACAGCCTTACTTCAGCCGTAGATTTGCATTGACAAACAACAACGAGCTGTTATGTCTCCATTCTGATGTCAACCGAATTATTAATCCTCGCAAGCTTCGAAGTAAAATTCTGACACTTCTTCACGACGGTCACTGGGGAATAGTTCGCATGAAACAACTAGCACGTCAGCATGTTTGGTGGCCAGGAATCGACGACGACATAGCAGAACTAACTAAGAGTTGCAGCGTTTGTAAGGTAGGGAACCCAGCCCCAGTAAAAGAGTTTCAAAGCTGGCCAAAAGCTACAAGTGCCTGGGAAAGGATACACATAGACTTTGCGGGTCCTATATTTGACTCAATGTGGTTAATATGCGTCGATGCTTACTCTCAGTTCCCGTTCATTACTCAAATGTCGTCGACTACAACCGCAAATACAATCTCAGCGCTCACAGCTATATTTGCAATTGAGGGTTACCCCAAAACAATTGTCAGCGATAATGGACCGCAACTCACTGCAGAAACCTTTAAGGACTTTTGCCTTCAGCATGGAATTAACCACCTCACAACCGCACCTTTTCACCCAGCATCAAATGGACTCGCTGAGCGCTTCGTCCAAACTTTCAAAACTTCTGTCGGAAAAAACATAAAAGATGGTTATTCAGTTAAAACAGCCGTTACAAAATACCTCAGTTCGTATCTATACACCCCAAACTCAGAAGGAAGAAGTCTTGCCGAACTTATACGTGGTCGCCCTGTGCGTACGATCTTAAGTCAACTTTTTGAAACACAAACTGAAAGCCAGCACATCGAACCGAAAAAGTATTTGCCGAATCAAAAAGTATTTGCCAAAAATTACGCCAGTGGAGAAAAGTGGATAAAAGCAGTCATCGATCGGTCCATAGGCCGTATGGTATTTATTCTTCGAACATCCACAGGTGTTATTAAGAGCCACATAAATAAGATTAAGCCGAGATCTGATCAAGATGACCTCAGTAGCAGCTCCAAAGATGACAACTTCCAATCCACCCACAACTCCGCCAAGTCCAAGACATGAAGAACCAGGACCAATACAGCGAGATGAGCGTCAACCGTCACAGCCACGTCGATCTGGTATTCCCATCCGCAGCAGTACTCGCTCGCGCAAAGAACTCAACCGTTTCCAACCCCCAGATTTCAGAAAGCGTAAAACTACTAACCAAATGTAAATTTAGGGGAGAGATGTGTATGTATCATAATCACGAAATCCATTTGCCGTTTACTTTATCGATATTCTCTGTTATTCTGTACACTCTAACATACCAAAAATACCACAGCTATACAGAGCCTAATAAAGTCAGTTGGACATTTAATCTCAATCCGATCTGCCGTCTCCTTTTAATCGGAACACAACAGTGACGAACTAGTCGAATCTCATACATGACGTAATGACAAAAATTCCAAATAAATGTAGTCGTCTCACTTATCGTTTTGACAATATATTTACAGTAATATTAATAAGATGTCCCGTAATTTGTTCGTGAGGTAGTTTTTTCTAAAAAGGTGGTGCGCAATTAGCAAACCTATTCAATTTATTTGTCTTTCAGCAGTGCCAGAGCGAAGTTGAGTGCAAAAAAATCAGGCAAATATATTCACGTATACAGGAGATCTTTATCAACAGTTCTTGATACCTCGAATTTTTTTCTTTTGCGCCGTTTGAAAGTGACACCGTTTTTACTCCAAGTCTACCTTATAGGATATCGCGACAAACTTTTTGTAGGGTATTGTGACGAACTTGTTTTTTTCAAGAACTTTAATTGTTATCGTTGATTATGTGTAAAATAAACAAGAAAGACCGCTATATTCGGGTGCCCCGACTATCAGATACCCGTTACTTAGCTAAAGGGAGTGCGAGGGAGATGGAGATATAAACTTTGATCAGCTATAACTTTTTAACGAATGGTCCGATTTATTTTTATTTTTCGATAGGTATTGATAAGCACAACAAAACTGCATTTTTACTTTTCCGAAATATTTAAATTTTTAAAATCGAATATTAGCTATTGTGGGCGTTAGAGGGGGCATGGCACTCGGCTGAAATAAACTTGCGCTGCGTAGGAAGCCCAAGAATATGTGTTGGTAATCCCAACACTCTAGTTTTTATAGTTTCCGAGATCTCAGCGTTCATACGGACAGACAGACAGACGGACAGACGGACATGGCTGTATCGACTCCGCTAGTGACCCTGATCAAGAATATATATACTTTATAGGGTCGGAAATGCTTCCTTCTAGCTGTTACCTACTTTTGCACGAATTCAATATACCCTTTTACTCTACGAGTAACGGGTATAAATATAATAATACCAGATAACATTTACTGCTGTAAGTAAGTAACGGGTATAAAACTCCGCCCACATAGAATTTTATGTAACATGCTCTCCAATTTTTTCTATGATTTTTGATTTTCTTTTCTTTCTTTTCTGATTTTTGTAGATTTTACCTTGAACAGCTTAACTCGTCCAAATCCAACCCAATACTGAAGTAATCAATATATATTTTTGTAATTTTGTATCCCTTCTTGAAGAATATATAAACAATTTATTTAGCACAAAGTGCAAGAAAAGAACGATTCACGTTAAAAGCTGTACGATTTAACTCCGATAAAATTTTGAATCGTACTTTTACAGAAATACAGCACTTTTACAGATGTAAGGAACTTTCTACTTTTACATTTATGAAAATTATTGATTTTGGGAAACATGACATTCAAAAAACGAATCGTTCGCCACCTTACCCTACACTCCCTTATATTTTTTCGCGTAGCTTGGAAGTCTTTTGACAGTTTCTGATTAAGGGGGGACATCTAGTAAAATTTTTAAAAGATCCAAAATTTTTTTTTCGCTTCAAATATTCTTTAGGCTCTAAAAAATAACATACCAAAAGATAGAGTCTGGCAAAAGGGTCTAAGTGACGAAATTTTCCATTCTGCGGCGATGCCTCACAGGTATATCCCGGGCACCTTAAAACTTTAAACGCGTTTTTCGCGAAACCAATTTTTTTGAGACTGCCGGAAACATAACTCGAACAATTCTTAGTCTATCGATCTGAAATTTTGACAGTATATTAAAAATACCTATGTCTATCGACACTCGTAGGATTTTTTTTATATTGCTCACTTTTTTTTTATCAACCATTTTGTGACGTTTTTTTCAATCACTTTTTTTCAATCACTCACCATTTTGCAAAAAATCAATATATCGCAAAAATCCTTCTTGTGTCGATAGCTGTTGATGTTTATATTTTATCCTATTTATTGTATATGTACATTAGGGTGGACTTTTATAAGGTTGATTAAGCTCAGCATCTGAAATGGTAGGTTTCTGTGTCTTATAAATGTATGCAAAAACAAAAACGGTTCCAAAGTTTTAGTAAAATAACTTATACGAATCGTAATATTTTTCTTCCTTCCTTAACTTGTCAAATTTTTTGTTCCGCTCGAATTAAAGAGTCAAGTAGAAGTTTATTTTATAACTATTGAAAGTTGGACGTAGCCTAGCTTGTAGAGCTTCTGTCTCCGAACAAAACGGACCGAGTTCGATCCCCGGCCCACCATGTTTTTTTTTTGTGTGACTCACACTAAAATAGAGATTTAATATTATAATTTTGAAGAAATACTATCACTTTTGCGTTCGCCAATAAAAGTTATGTTCAAAGAAATTCTGGCTTAGGTTAAATCGATATTGACTATTATTTTTAAGTTGTGTTTATCTCCCAGGGAATCGAATTTTATCAGCGACTTCATCCCTTGTTGGGAAAGTGATTTAGATACTTTTTGAAATACTGTCAAAGTATAAAATCAAGTCTAAGGCATCTAGATGAATCTTAAATGTGTCTAATGAACTTTAAAGCCTTTGCGCACCGCCTAAAACTAATTATTTTTTACTTTTTCGTTCTTTTATGAATTAAGGATACAAAAAGGCAATATATGAAGGAGTGAGAGCATGGGCTTAAAAATTTCATACAAAACAAGAGAGAACGCTATAGTCGGGTGCCCCGACTATCAGATACCCGTTACTCAGCTAAAGGGAGTGCGAAAGAGATGGAGATAGAAAACTTTGATCAGGTATAACTTTTTAACGAATGGTCCGATTTGAAAAATGTATTCTACATTTCGATAGGTATAACTAAATACAACAAAATTGCATTTAAACTTCTCCGAAATTTTTAAAAATGTGGACGCCAGACACATTTTAGTATCGTTTGTGGGCGACTATGGGCGATTGTGGGCGTTAGAGGAAGCGTGGCGCTCGGCTGAAATAAACTTGCGCTGCGTAGGAAGCCAAAAAATATGTGTTGGTAATCCCAACATTCTAGCTTTTGTAGTTTCCGAGATCTCAGCGTTTATTCGGACGGACAGACGGACATACGAACATGGCTAGATCGACTCGGCTAGTGATTCTGATCAAGAATATATATACTTTAAAGGGTCGGAAAAGCTTCCTTCTACCTGTTACATACTTTTGCACGAATACAATATGTATACCCTTTTACTCTACGAGTAACGGGTATAATAAGTCCACCCTAATGTACATAAGATGTACTATATATATATATGTATGTATATACATATGTACAACATATGCATATGCGCTTATGTCGCTGATCAACTCCAGAGTAAACGCCGTCCAGGTGAACATTGAAGCTTGGTCGAGGACTCTGATATTGAAGTAAACATTGCGCTGGCCACGGTCAGAAAAAATCCAAGGCAATGCTTAATGCGCAGATTGCAAGATCATAAGTTTCCCGGCAGCTGGAGCGGATTTCAAGTTGGTGTCGGGGAAAGGAAAGAATTTACTCATTAGCAATTTAAATATACTTACTTTTGAAACACACCAGAGCATCCTGGCTTTACACCAGTAACGAAAATCGAAACTGTGGTATAGAAATTAAACTCAGGGTATAATTTGTATACTATTTAGTCTTTACTTAATACTATTGAGACTGCTTCTTTTATATTTAGTATTGAATTAATACCGGCAGTTTAATACTAGCTGTAGTATATTATAAACACAACCCTTATTAAATGTAAACTTTCGGTTTTTTTCGGGTGTATAATTTAATGTCTTTTGACAATTTCTAAATAACAATTTAAATTTGACAATTTAAACTCATTGCATGTAGGAGGAAACAATAAAGCAATAAAAACAATTTTATTGCAATAACAAAAATTTTAATTTGAATTTTTGGAGAACATTTTTTAAGTTTTAAAATTGGCAAAAGTTACAATTTTTCAAAGAATTTTTTTCAAATCACCAGATTTTGAGATACACCAGCAGAAATAGAGGGATACAACAAATTTGATAAATTCCGGATGACAACTTTTTGAGTTATCGTGTCCACCGCCTTCCAAGTCGTGGTATCGAGAAAAACGCGATTGAAATGTGTTGCGTCAGGCTAAACGCCCAGAAGAATATATCTTTCAAAGACTATATTTCCTAAAATATTGGTCAGACCAAATTGAAGTTTTGGGAGTGTAATCTAGACAACATCAACCAAGTTAAAAAAAAAAATAACATCTTCTTTTTTTTACCCTATGTGGCCCCTTAATTAGCGAGAGAGACTTTACCGGAGCAGTTTGAGATATAAGTTTAAAAACTGGTGTAATTAGATGTATCGATGCCGACCTGTAAACTTGCACATATGTATGTCATTATTATCAAGTACATATGTATAAATAAATCAAGCCAAAAATAACAAAATGTAAGTTTTGTAAAAAATCTGTTTTTATAATAGGTTATGCATGTACTATTAATATAATTTTTTGTTGAAATTTTTAAATACAGTAAGATCTGCATTTACTAATAATGAAATATAAAATACATAAGAAATTGAGATAAAAAATGCGGATAAATTAAATAAAAAATAAAATAAATAAATAATGGAAATGGATGCTGAAGAAAGGAAAGTTCTTAAAGTTAGTGATTCAAAAAATATCTTTTCCGCAGTAGTCAATAAATATGAACTAATCAATAAAATTAATTACTTAATTCTTTTTTTTCCCCTAATAAAAAAAAGTTTACTCAGGTATATTGCTAACATAGACCCTTTGCTGTTATAATAAAAACATATTTGTGAATTTGGCTAGATAAACGGACTTGCATGTTTCGCCTAGTAACGAGTATTAAAAAAAAAATCCTTCTAGTATCCGAATCAAATCCCTCACGACGTTGCAAACTTCTACTTAAAATAATAATACCTTTTGCAAGGGAAAGTGTATAGAATTTTAATGCATTTCCCATACAAAACACGTATTTATATATAATGTTTAGATACATGCATTATAAAGAATGTTGCCAAAGTGTACCACTTTTGGTAAAAGGTGCATCAAATTTAGTTAGTCTGAAGTAAGCTATTCCAAAGGTAAGGAGCTAATATTTACTAGTCAACAACTTTAAAGATAAATTACTATTTGTAGAAATAAAAGATACGAATATATTTTATAACGTATATAAATAAATTATGGATATATATATATATATATCTTTTCTTATTTTTAGTGACAATATTTTTATGAGGATTAGCTTAAAGCAAATAACGTCATAATGGCTTATTCCTGGGATAACCGTGTCGATTTTGTTGTTCGGTATATGTATGGTAAGTAGACAATACTTACGATTACATTTTGGTAACTATTATCGAATGTAATGCCTAGCCTAGATATTTAACTATTATTGTTACATGGATAAGGTAAAACTGTTTTTCTTTATGTATTTTTTCGATGATAGGAAACGAAATGAATGGCCTAAAAATTAAGAATATAAGAGATATTTCGAAACAAGAAAGAAAGTTAACTTCGGCCAGCCGAAGTTTATATACCCTTGCAGGTATGCCTATTTAAAATGTTGTTTTCAAATGGTCAAAAATCAAAACGCCTACTTCCTACAAAATTACAATGTTTTTTCTATTATTATACCCTTGCAGAGGTTATTATGATTTCAGTCAGAAGTTTGCAACGCAGTGAAGAAGACGTTTCCGACCCTATAAAATAAATATATTTTTAATCAGAATCACTAGACGAGTCGATCTAGCCATGTCCGTCTGTCCGTCCGACTGTCTGTTTCTACGCAAACTAGTTTCTCAGTTTTAAAGCTATCGAGCTAAAACTTTCCCAAAAGTCTTCTTTCTGTTGCAGGTAGTATATAAGTCGGAACGAGCCGGATCGGACAACTTATCATATAGCTCCCATAGGAATAATTGGGGAAAAAAATGTATAAAATAAAATCTTGGGTGTTTTTGAACATATAACCTCCTTTTGGAAATACAATTTTTTATCTAATTCGGAATTTTGAATAAAATTTTATTAATATCGGACGACTATATCATAAAGTTGCCATAGGAACGATCGGAAAATTAATGGGAATATAATAGGAAATAAATTATTGCTTCGTTGGTTTTTATTGTATTCTCTTCTACTCTGGGGTATGACTTCTTTTAAATGTTTTCGAATTTCGATTTTAATTTTATTAATATCGAACTACTATATCATATAGCTGCTATAGGAACGATCGGAAAATTATTGATTAATAGGAATTATCTGCAAGGCTTCGGCTTCGGCTGGCCGAAGCTAGCTTCCTTTCTTGTTTTTTTGATTATTCCTATGGGAGCCAGACGATATAGTGATCCGATCCGGCTTGTTCCGACATATGTACTACCTGCAATAGAAAGAAGACTTTTGGGAAATTTTCGCATAGAAACGGACAGACGGAAATGGCTAGATGGACTCAGCCATTGGTGCTGATCAAGAATATATATACTTTGTGTGGCCGGAAACGTCTCCTTCAGTGCGTTGCAAACATCTGACTGAAATTATAATACATTTTTGAGGCACAACCTTTACTTGAAACAACATAAAGAAGTCATGACATGTACAGTCCTGAGTTTTAGCAAAATATCACAAAATACCATTTACGGAAATACTTAGTTTAACAAAACTTGCGACCAGTGCTCTATAAAGTGGATCAAACAGAATAAAAATGTATAAAGAAATTTTACATTGACAGAAAGTAACTTCTCACTTTTTTAACTGGTGTCGTCAAAGGTGGATGTGGATACATTATGTTAAATTATACCTATTGTAAAAACAGCTCGAATCAACTATTTGTAGAATCTACAGAATTTTTCCATTTGTGGGCATTACGCAGGCATCACTAAAATCTCCATCCTTAGGTCTATTGGGTTGGCAAGAAAGTCATGTCGTTTTTTTAGTAATCGTTTTTAATCTAATTTATTTACGACTAATCGAGCACCAGGGTGCTTTTTAGTATCGTTTTAAAGCTTATTGTCTTATGTACTATCGATGAAAATTTGGTAATTATTCGATAACATCTGCGGAAGCTATAGCAAATTAAACATGGAGGATCAAAGTGAGCATTTTCGGCATATTTTGCTTTTCTACTTTCGAAAAGGAAAAAAAGCGGTCAAAGCTTGCGAAAAATTGTGCGAAGTGTATGGTAAAGATGCCATGAGTGATCGCCAATGTCAGCGCTGGTTTGCCAAATTCAGGCTTGGAGATTTTGGAGTTAAAGACGCCCCACGTTTTGGTTGACCATCGGCCGTTTTTGACGAACAAATTCAGGCTTTACTGGATGAAAACCGGCGTTACTCAACGCGGGAGATGTCAGAGAAGCTCGATGTTTGGGTTCCGCATAACTTAAAGGAAATTCACCAAACTAAACGTATCAATATCTGCTATTCTCTGCTGCAACGGATTGAAAACGATTCCTTTTTGAAGCGGATTATTACTGGCGACGAAAAGTGGGTTGTTTACAATAATGTCCAACGAAAAAGATCATGGAGCAAGAAAGATGAGGCAGCCCAAGCCACATCAAAGGCCGATTTCCATCAGAGGAAAGTTATGCTGTCTGTTTGTTGGAATTGGAAGGGTGTAGTGCACTTTGAGCTGCTGGGACAGAATGAAACCATCAATTCAGATGTGTACTGTCGCCAGCTATCCAATTTGGCGGAAAAAATTAAAGAAAAGGATCCGGCACTAGCTAATCACAAGGGTATCGTCTTTCGCCATGACAACGCTAGGCCCCACACATCTTTAATCACTCGGCAAAAATTGACGGAGCTGAATTGGGAAGTGAAACCACATCCACCTTCAGATTACCATTTGTTTCGCTCTCTTCAAAACTCTTTTAATGGTAAAAACTTTGATTCAGATGAGGCTGTCGAAAACCACTTGTCTCGATTCTTTGCTGGAAAAAACCAAAAGTTCTTCGAGCGCGGAATTATGCAGCTGCCCGAGAGATGGTCATTAGTGGTCGAACAAAACGGCCAATACATAATTGATTAATTATAAATCCTGATATAAATAAATCATCTTTGAAACTATTGAAAAAAAGCGATATGACTTTCTTGCCAACCCAATAACATACAAACTTTTATAGTTCCGCAGATCTTAAAGTTCGTCCGGACATACATGCTAGATCGACTCATCTAGTGATCCCGATATAATATTTAGGTCCAATCCCGCTTCCATTTACCTGTTACATACTGCTGTATGCAAATACAGTATATAAGTAAAAGCTTACAAATAATTCTTGAATTACATAGGATCTAATTATAATTAAGGGAGAAATAAATTTTAGAAAACATAGTCAAAAAACATAAAAGCAAACAGCTGTGGTGAAAATAGTAGTAGTGTTGCCGCCCTGTGTTTTTAAATGTTTGTTGTTGTCACTTTTCTTATCCAATTAGTCTAATAGTACAATTAGAATCAATACAATATTACCAGGAGAAGATAAATTACAACAACAAACCTTTAAAAAGACATGGTGGCAACACTACAAATATTTTGACCGCAGCTGTATGCTTTCATGTTTTTTGACTATGTTTTCTCAAATTTGTTTCTCTCTTAATAAAAATCCTAAAATTATTCTAAGTATGGGGTTTGAAAGATAAAGAGTGTATCTTTTAAAAACTTTAACATCGAATTAAACCATGAATCTGTTTGCCTCTGAGAGCTCCGGAAAGTTGGCCAATTTCAGCATTTTTTGAACTTTGAGGTCATTTTGCTAAGAATCCTTGCGTCGGGGAACTTTTTGGAAAACGCAGTTTAACTTGGGAATTCGTAACGAATCCAAAAATATAGCATCCATCGAGGTAAATTTTTGATGCTGCATAGTGTTATTATTACAAATTATAATTGGTAAGAAAGTAGGTTTATTAAATCACTCACAGAAACTTTCCATTATGTTTTCGGATTAAAATCCGCCAGCTCAAAAATTATACTGGTCGACAAAATTCTAACTTTTTTTGGCCCGCTACTAATACGGGATACGTTTCCAAGAGCTGGAGAGAGGGGAGGGTGGTCTTCATTTCCAAGGCTGGGAAGATCAACCACTGCGCACTACAGATCAGTCTATCATCGTTTTCTCTGAAAATCTTAGAACGGCTGGCGGATCTGCCTGATCAGCATTCCTTGGAGATAAATACCCAAGTTTTTTAACCCTGGTCGCCACTCGAGGAATTGATCTCAAAGAAAGGAATATTTTAAACGTTCCGGAATATTTTTCTTTACACAGAAAAAAAAAAATTGATATGAAATTGCACTGAAGGCAACATTATTTCATATAAAAAAAAGGCGATATTAATTAATGCAACATTGATATTTTAAACATATCACGTTGATATTTTTTTATTTCAATTCAAACTTATGATGGATTATTTTTTAACATTACATTTGAACTTTTTGGTCATCAAAATGATATTTTTCATATAAATTTTGTTCATCAATATGATAAAAATTTAATAAGAATTATGCCTGTTGCACCCCCTCCCCTGTCGGTCGGTGTTGTTGTTGCTGGTTCCCGTTTCTCAACTTATTTTTCTATTCTTTAATTAAACACATTGATGACGTCACACTATGCGCGTACACAGAAAAAAACAAGAGAGAACGCTATAGTCGGGTTGGTGTCCCGACTATCTAATACCCGTCACTCGGCTAAAGGGAGTGCGAGGGAGATGGAGATATAAACTTTGATCAGCAATAACTTTTTAATGAATGGTCCGGGTAAAAAAAATTTCTTCTACATTTCGATAGGTATTAATAAACACAACAAAACTGCATTTTTACTTTTCCGAAATATTAAAATTTTTAAAATCGTATATTAAGTATTGTGGGCGTTAGAGGGGGCGTGGCACCTTTTTGAAACAAACTTGCGCTGCGTAGGAACTCCAAAAATGTGCATGCAAAATACCAATCCTCTAGCTTTTATAGTTTTCGAGATCTCAGCGTTCATACAGACGGACAGACAGACGGACATGGCTATATCGACTCGGCTAGTGACCCTGACCAAGAATATATATACTTTATAGGGTCGGAAACGCTTCCTTCTCCCTGTTACATACTTTTGCACGAATACAATATACCCTTTTACTCTACGAGTAACGGGTATAAAAATGTTATGAAATTGCACTCAAATCAACCTTATTATACCCGTTACTCGTATAGTAAAAGGGTATATTGTAAAAGGGTATATTGTGACCCCATAAAGTATATATATTCTTGATCATTATCACTAGCCGAGTCGATCTAGCCATGCCCGTCTGTCTGTCTGTATAAACGCTGTGATCTCGGAAACTACAAAAGCTAGAAAGTTGGGATTACCAACTTCCTACGCAGCGCAAGTATATTTCAGCCGAGCGCCACGCCCCCTTTAACGCCCACAATCACCCATAATCGCCCACAAGCGACACAACTGTGTCTGGCGCCCACATTTTTAAAGATTTTGGATAAGTATAAATGCAATTCTGTTGTGTTTAGTTATACCTATCGAAATGTAGAAGAAATTTTTTAAATCGAACCATTTGTTAAAAAGTTATGCCTGATCAAAATGTATATGTCCATCTCCCTCGCACTCCCTTTAGCCGAGTGACGGGTATTAGATAGTCGGGACACCAACCCGACTATAGCGCTCTCTTGTTTCATATTAAATTCAAGCCGACATTAATTAATGCAACACCGATATTTCGAACATACCGAGTTGATATCTTCGAAAATTTCAAGCATATATTTTTTTATATCTATTCAATCTTATAATAGATTAATTTTGAACATGACATTTGAACTTTTTGGTCATCAAACTGATATTTTTCATATAAATTTTTGTCATCCAACCGATATTTTTCATATAAATATTTGTCATTAAAATAGTATTTATTCGTGTAAATCAGTACCCTCCCAGTAAAACAAAATTATTATTTTATATTAAAACAATTTAATTCTAATCATTTCACATTTTTTGGAATCGGTATACATATGTATAGGTGGGCCGCATTCTAAAAAAAATATCAATTTAATAATTATAAATATTTCAATCATTTAATATCCAAATCATGTTCTTTAGTAAACTTCTTAAGTTGTTCATCATCTGCATGAAAGGGACTGCCCTCGTGCGTCATCCAGAAGCGGTCGTTGCGGTCCAATTCGCAGGCCTTTGGCTTCTGGCGGGCTCCTAAAGGAAACAAGTATTAATATAATTCAAAGGTCAGCGTGATAATGAGTCTTTCAACTTGCCCGCACTGGCCGACTCATCCTCCACGTAGACCAGGTTCAGTCCCAGGTCCAGGACATCGTGCACCAGCGCCCGATACGACCAGGTGTGATGCAGTGGCGTGGAGATACCATGTTTCTGTCCAACATTCTCCCACCCGCCTGTGTGGGGTGGAACAGATTGGCGCGCGCATCCCAGAGGTTCTCGCGCAGCTTCTTCTCCAGCTTGCGGGCCACCATATCGGCGGCACTGTTCCGCGGACACCGGCTGATGGGCACATTGCCCAGGGTCACAAACAGAGCGAATAGCGAGTCCACAATGGATTCCATCAGCGCTTCCATCTCCTCGTCGCGGGTGTTGGCCCGATTGATGGCACAGTAGGAGAGCTGCTCGCTCTGCTGGTGCTTTAGGACGAAGAAGTCATCCTCCAGGCTGATGAAGTTCACATACTGATCGTACACCCGCAGCGTTGCAAGCCCCGTGCAGGGCGGTGGCGGCCAGATTCTGGATTTTGCTGCGCATAATGGGAGCCAGGAAGTTTAAGTGGTACACATCTTACAGTCCGTTCGAGAAGTCCTGCTGAATCCTGTCCAGATTCTCGTCGGTGGGCAGGCAAAAGTATATGGCCGGAACATCGCGATCGGAGTGGAGTTGCCTGTTGGATGGGATAATGGGTATATATAATGGGTATATATGCCCTGGCCAACGCGATCGTAGATGAGGATCTTCCACACCTCTCATTAAAACTGTATCTCCTGTTATATATATCCGATTGACTTCATGTCTTTTGCATTAATTCTTTTACAACCTCTTCTTTTAAAATGAAATTTCTAAAAAAAAAAGTTGTTAATTTCTTAAAAATAAAAACAAACTAAGATTTAAAAAAAATTTTGCGGAAAAAGGATTTTTTTTTGGCATAAACTCTAGTTTTAAAGATTGTTGAGGAACCTCATAACAATAATTTGGTATATTTAATAGCATGTAAGATATTCTTCTTGAGATGGTCTGGTCTCACGAATTTTGTATCGCTCTCTCTCTCTCTCGTCTGACTACGAGCTGTCGACATGAATAAAGCGTAAATTCTTATTCTATCAACCCAATCGAAAGTGGTCTTACAAACCATTTAGCGTGATCTATTCACCATCATTGTTAATGGTCTTACAAACCATTTAGCGTGATCTATTCACCATCATTGTCAATGGTCGTACAAACCATTTAGCGTGATCTATTCACCATCATTGTCTGGTCCTTCGAGAGCCGGAATACTTCCGCATCTGTATAATTGAATCTGCACACTATGGAGCAACAGACTCTTGAACGTCTGACCCAAACACGTGGCACGGCTAAATCAGGCATTCAGGAGCCTCGAGGAGATCACTGACGAAATACACCTGTACGATAACGTTGAGGGTTTCGAGGATCCTACCGAAGACTTCCAAGCGTATGAGGAGAAGTACCTGCACGCGCTTACCTTATTCGCGTCGTTAAAGAGCTACCTTCAGCCAAGCGCCATACCTCAGGCGTATCACAATATGGCCGCATTGCTGCAACAGCAGAGTGAGATCTTTCAGCGACTTTCTGAGAACGGAGCCACTACCTTGGCCACGCCGCCGCCGCCTGCTGCAGTTTCCTTAACTGAAAACCCTTTGCCGAAAATCCACATCAAACCCTTTGGTGGAGACTACAAGGAATGGCCAGCCTTTAAGGACATTTACGAGAGCACCGTCCACAACAAGGCTCACCTGGGAAAGATTCAAAAGTTCCACTACCTTAAGTCTTTCATAGTTGGTGAAGCAGCCAATCTTCTCAGTCACATGTCCATTACGGAATCAGCTTATGATTCAGCATGGGAACGCCTCAATGAACGCTATGACCGCCCAAGGCATATCGTGAACTCCTTACTGGACACTTTCATGGGACTGGCTGATGCCCCCAACGGCGAGGTATCCAATCTACGCAAACTTACTGATGGCGTGGGCTAGATGCAGTTGGGGAGTCCAGCCGTGACTGCTGGGTGATTCATCTTGTACTAGCTAAAATTGATTCCGACTCCAGAAGGAAGTGGATAGAGGACACCAGAGGCGCTGCGACACCAACCGTTACAAACTTGTTTAAATTTCTTGATGATCGTTGCGAAGATTTTGAATTAAGCCAAGCTACATCGGCAATCAAACTTGATCCTGGCAGTCACACGGACAAGCCTGCCAAAGCGAAGCGCGCACTTTTTGCAGTGAACCGTGGCAATTGTGGTAAGTGCGGCTCTGTTGACCATCAGCTGTATAGATGCTCTCAATTTCAAAATCTGAACACCGAACATCGGCGCTCCTTTGTGAAAGGAAAGTCGCTTTGCTTCAATTGCCTACGCCCTGGCCACCGATCTGCTCAATGTCAATCGAAACATTCGTGCAAGCACTGCAATGGCCGTAATCATTCTCTTGTACATCCTGAAAACATGGATTCCTTGACAATTGCTTCTGCGGACACTGCACAGGCCAGTCCTCAAACTTCTGGATGTAGCTCAACCTTGGTCGCCCAGACCCAAAACAGCACCTCATTAACACAGTCACCGGGACTCAAAAGATGCACATTGCCCACAGCTTTGGTGTATGTCCAAAACTCTAAAGGGACTTACACAATTTGCCGTGTGCTATTGGATAGCGGCTCTGAGCTGTCCTACGTTTCTGAACGATGCGTCAACGCACTTGGGCTCGCACGTTCACCCTCAAGAATTCTAGTTTCCGGAATATCCTCCGTCAAGGCCGAAACTACTAGAGGATTGGCAACGCTGCATATCAAATCAATGGTGTCGCTGCATACGATTGTTGTCGCAGCCCATGTGCTGGGCAAAATCACATCATCACTTCAACGGGACGACATTGACGAAACAGCTTTAAGGATCTACGATGGACTCCAGTTAGCTGATACTTCGTTTAACACATCTTCACCTGTAGACATTTTACTGGGAAATGAACAAACTTGGTCCGTCCTGTCAGGTGATAAAAAATATGACACCGATGGAAATATTATTGCCATCAGCTCGATCTTTGGATGGATAATCACTTCCGTTGCAATGCCTCATCCATTAACCGCCAACACGCTCATGACTACTGTTGACATAAACGCCTCTCTTCAACGCTTTTGGGAGACCGAGGATAACACTGAGCATACACAACCAGACCCTTCGCACGAAAAGGTGGAGCAGCACTTTCTGACCACACATTCCCGAGACCCAGACGGCAAATACATCGTTGAATTGCCTTTCAAACACGAATGCCAAGAGTTTGGAGACAGCCTGCAGGGCGCTGTCTCACGCTTCTATGCTGTGGAACGTCGCCTACAGCGAGATATGGAGCTACGCAAGCAATATTCTAAATTTATGAACGAATATCTAAGCCTAGGTCATATGCGTAAGCTGGCCCCAGAAGAATGCAATACATCAGCCAAAACGTTTTACATGCCACACCACCCAGTTCTAGGTAAGAAGCTGCGCGTGGTATTTGACGGGTCATTTGAAGACGTAAACGGCCACGCTCTAAATGACGCCTTACACATCGGACCCAGCATTCAACGTAACCTTTTCCATGTATGCCTTCGCTTTCGAATGCACAAGTTTGTGTTTTCAGCGGACATAGTCAAAATGTTTCGCCAGATCTGGGTTGTCCCTAAGCACCGCAATTTTCAACGGATCGTATCGAGAGATGCTCCGAATGATCCCCTTCAACACTTTTAACTCTGCACAGTTACCTATGGAACAAGCTGTGCACCATTTCTTGCTGTCAGAGTACTGGAGCAACTAGCGCGAGACCACCAGGATGAGTTTCCCACAGCATCAAAAATTGTACTTGAGGACTTTTACGTAGACGATGTCCTCACCGGCGCTGAAACAGAAGACGAATTACTTAGTCGCCACGACGAACTTATTCAGCTGATGTCCAAGGCTAAGCTTGAGCTTGACAAATGGGTGTCAAACAGCAGCCGCATCAGCCACGCCAGACAAAACGAGCTCCCATTAACTAGTGCTGTTAAGGTTTTAGGAATGCAATAGAATCTCCAAGACGACGTCCTGTCCTATAAAGTTTCACTTTCTACTGAGCCAGATGCTACTAAACGGCAAGTATTGTCAGATGTCTCACGAATTTTTGATCCTCTAGGTATTCTGGCGCCTGTGGTAGTACAGTTCAAAATCCTTTTCCAAGAACTCTGGCTACTTGACCTGGACTGGGATTCAAAACTCCCACCGAAGCTGGCTGAGTGGTGGCAGACCTGTCGCGACGATATCAACTAAATAACAAACCTAAGGATTCCACGTTATGTACACAACGAATCGGGAAAAATCGAACTACATGGATTTTCAGACGCCTCTATAAAGGCATATGCCGCTGTCGTATACAGCCGTGTAAGCAACGCAGACGGCACCTGCTTGGTGTCACTTATGGCAGCTAAAACACGCGTTGCGCCACTAAAGCAACAAAGTCTTCCTCGGCTGGAACTCTGTGGCGCGTTGTTGCTCGCTCGGCTTCTCCGAGCTGTTACAGAAGGCTTGCATCACAAGGATATAATTGTGCATGCTTGGTGCGATTCCACGATTGTCCTTTCGTGGCTGTCGCACACCCCATCAAAGCTGAAAACTTTTGTCGCCAACCGTACTTCGGAGATCCTGGATGTCATACCACGCAGTGCATGGCATCACGTTGGCTCAAAGGATAACCCTGCCGATTGCGCATCGAGGGGAATGCTAGCAGCCAATCTCATGAGCTATGAGCTGTGGTGGAAGGGTCCACATTGGCTACACCTCAACGATCTGCTTGCTTCAAAGCTGCGTAGTGGCAACAATTCCAACACAATTTTGGACACGCCCATAATGGATGAGCTGAAATCCTCTTCTCTATGCAGCCGTATTAAATCTAAACCTGAAGCGTGCCCTATTGAGTGTCTATCGCTTCGAGTTTCTTCCTGGACCAAGCTGATTCGCTGCACTGCTTATGCTTTACGTTTTATGAATCGAAGCAGAATGAAGAAACGGATTCCGTCAAACCTCACACTCACGTTTGAGGAAATCAGCGAGGCCCGCATTTATTGTCTAAGGCAGGCTCAAGGAAGCTTCTCATCCGATCTACACCTGTTGCAACAGGGGATATGGCGATCATCAAGGATTCAAACACACCCCCCGCCGCTTGGACTTTGGCGCGTGTAATTGAAGTCTATCCAGGCAAGGACGGGCTGGTACGCGCCGTAAAGCTGCAAACCTCATCAGGAGAACTTGTTAGACCCATTTCTAAAATTTCCATTCTGCCTAATTCAGAAACTTAGTTTCAGGGTGGGCCGGGATGTTGAGGAACCTCATAACAATAATTTGGTATATTTAATAGCATGTAAGATATTCTTCTTGAGATGGTCTGGTCTCACGAATTTTGTATCTCTCTCTCTCTCTCGTCTGACTACGAGCTGTCGACATGAATAAAGCGTAAATTCTTATTCTATCAACCCAATCGAAAGTGGTCTTACAAACCATTTAGCGTGATCTATTCACTATCATTGTCAATGGTCTTACAAACCATTTAGCGTGATCTATTCACCATCATTGTCAATGGTCTTACAAACCATTTAGCGTGATCTATTCACCATCATTGTCAATGGTCTTACAAACCATTTAGCGTGATCTATTCACCATCAAAGATAGAGCCCTGAAAATTATAATATATACTCCTTATGCACAAAAAGAATTTCGGTTTTTTCCATTTTTTTTTAAAAAAACCTTACGGTTGTAAAAACACCACCCACAGCCACCCACCCATCACCTCCCTATTATGGTCAACCCCCTAAAAATGTTCAGAATACTTTTTTTTATTAATAGAAAAGCTATTTATTTAGAAAACAAATATAAGATAGGATAAGATAGTTATTAAAGAAAAATGGTTATTATTCTCCACCTTAAGTCTCTGAGGAAAAAGCCAAAAAGTTAAAAATTTGGGGGTTTTTTTTTTTTTAAAGGGGCAAAAACGGGCAAAAAGCAATGGTAGCACTTGTTTCTTTATTATTTTGTACACAAGACATTAAATAACTGGACAATGCAAACAGTTACAACACAATTTGTTTTGAGAAGTATTTAAGCATACCTTGACGTAAATTTTCCATATTTTTGTTTATTTTTTAGCCCTCTAAACACTTTGCACGTCGTTCGGAAACTTTGTAGTAAAATTAGCGCGTTTTTTCTTCGAGATGAGCACGATAGACTTTGATCGGCTACAACAAATTATCGGTGGGGAGTAAAATTTGTTAAAAAATTGTTCATATAAGTTTAGCCATTTTAGTATTAAAAAAAATTTGTTTTTTAAATTAGTAACTTTCATGTTTTGAGTTTATGCCAAGAAAACTGACTTTTTCCCCATAGTGCATTGCCCCCACAAAAAAAAAAATTTTATTTTATTTTAATACTTGCTAATATTTTATTTTTTAATATTTTATTTTTTAATGGAGGGTTAAATAAAAAATTGTAGGTTTTTAATAGGTTGAAAAATTACTTTTTACTTTTAATCATTAAAAATTGTTAAAGGACTAGTAAACGATTAGAAAACATGAATCAATGATTTTCAATGAGAGGGTACTTTTTCAATTTTGACGATTTTTGGCAAACTTAAAAAATTTCTAACTAAAAAAAATTTTTTTTCGGTCAAATCCTAATACACGTATTTACTTATTTTCCGAATAGTACGTGTAAAAAAAGTTTCAGGCAAATCAAAAATGTGAAATTTTTTTTTTGGTTAAATCTGTTCGGGTTGTAAAAGAACGGCCCATATGTATGTATGTGTACAAATTGTGTTACGGCGTCCCTGTGTCAATTGTTCATACAAACATACATAGCGGTTTTATATTATGAGTGTCTACACAGGTTCACAGCAATATAATTGCAATGGTTTGTTAATAATTAATTCTTTGTCAATTAAAACTTATTTTAGTTTTTCCTGTGACACACACAACGTAAAACTGCGGCAGAACCGAAATGTCTTTAAATTGTGTGGTAACTCGATGCAAAGTTAAAATCACCACCACTTTGTATTGTTTCAACTTAGCACTCAATAAAAAAACCAATTAATGTAATTTTATAATACAAACTCACCATATTCTCTATACTTTAACGTCGCAGAGTTCCAGCTGTTGGCTCGCATTCACAGTGTTGTAAACTGTGGAACACTATCGAACTAAATTCGAAACGATATATCGCGATAGGTTGACATTTGATATTTTATCATATCAGACATATATGATTTCATATAAATTATTTATATACTTTTTTTTCAAAAATTACTATGAAATAAGATAAAAACAAGAGAGCACGCTATAGTCGGGTTGGTGTCCCGACTATCTAATACCCGTCACTCGGCTAAAGGGAGTGCGAGGGAGATGGAGATATAAACTTTGATCAGCTATAACTTTTTAACGAATGGTCCGATTTAAAAAATTTCTTCTACATTTCGATAGGTATTAATAAGCACAACAAAACTGCATTTCTACTTTTCCGAAATATTTAAATTTTTAAAATCGTATATTAGCTATTGTGGGCGTTAGAGGGGGCGTGGCACCTTCTGGAAACAAACTTGCGCTGCGTAGGAAATCCAAGAATCTTCATGCCAAATACCAATCCTCTAGCTTTTATAGTTTCCGAGATCTCAGCGTTCATACGGACGGACAGACAGACAGACAGACGGACAGACGGACATGGCTATATCGACTCGGCTAGTGACCCTGATCAAGAATATATATACTTTATAGGGTCGGAAATGCTTCCTTCTAGCTGTTACATACTTTTGCACGAATACAATATACCCTTATACTCTACGAGTAACGGGTATAACAAGAGAGAGCCCCGACTATCAGATACCCGTTACTCAGATAAAGAGAGTGCGAGGGAGATGGATATCTAAAACTTTGATCGGGCATTACTTTTTATCGAATGGTCCGACAAATTAACCAAAAATTATCAATTTGGTATTTTGTCATTTTTTTTTCTGTGTACATAAACACACATTTAGTTTCAAATTGTAACTAAAATTATTATATAATTAACAAATGATAAATACAAAAATCAAATAACTTATTATCTTGGGAAAAACACCATGGTCGCTCGTGGGAATCGAACCCCATGCCTCACAGTTTGCAGTCAAACACTCTACTAGCTGCGCCAGGGAAGCATCACATGAGGCGCTGTACAAAGTACATTCATATTTTGTTTTCTTGGGTTCTACGTTTTTACTCTTATTTGGCCATTTATGTGTGTGTTAGATTAACTAAATCCTTATTTGTATTAAATATAAATATAATTCATTTAAAAAAAACAAGAGAGAACGCTATGTTCGGGTGCCCCGACTATCAGATACTGGTTAATCAGCTAAAGGGAGTGCAAGGGAGATGGAGAAATAGACTTTGATCACCTATAACTTTTTAACAAATGGTCCGATTTAAAAAATGTCTTCTACATTTCGATAGGTATTGATAAGCACAACAACACTGCATTTTACTTTTTCGAAATATTTAAATTTTGTAAAATCGTATATTAGCTATTTTGGGCGTTAGAGGGGGCGTGGCACTCGGCTGAAATAAACTTGCGCTGCGTAGGAAGCCCAAGAATATGTGTTGGTAATCCCAACATTCTAGCTTTTGTAGTTTCCGAGATCTCAGCGTTCATACGGACAGACAGACAGACGGACATGGCTATATCGACTCGAAGAAGATATATACTTTATAGGGTCGGAAATGCTTCCTTCTAGCTACTCTACGAGTAACGGGTATAATAAAAATACGCAAAGAATTTCCGCCTCGACGTGGGACTAAACACACACTTCCGACTATACGCTCACATAACATATAATCCGCACGCTTGTAACGTACGCCCTCTCCTTCAATTTATTTGATGGAGAAAGATGCACGTAGAAAAACAACAACGAATCTAAAGGCAAAGGGAGAGGGGCAATCGACACGTTGACTCACCGAAAACAAGCAAAGGAATGTGCAACTTGACGATCTTTTGAATGGCATACGGTCAGAACAACGACCGTAACCCTACACCAGTAGCTGGCAAAGTGCATCAGTCGGGCATTGACACTACCGATAGAGGAAATCATAGGTGGGAACACTTAAATAACCCAACCTATCACGGGGGTCGAGGAAAAGCGCTATACTGGTGTAAAAGACCGTAGCCGGATAAAGAAGGTAGACAGAATTTATTCTGATCTCAGGGCAATATAGTGTAAGCACTATATTCCCCAAAGCCATCGAAGACTGGAGCCAATACCGAAAAGCTACAAGGAAGTCCGTGAGCAGTCCATAGGACTGCTAATATCCTGAAGGAAGTCCTGTGTCAGTGACTGAATAATCACCGTTCTCGAAGGAAGTCCTGTTCACCTGTTCACTATCATTGAAGGAAGTTTTGTTTTGATGTCAGCGAACATATCCTGGGAGAAATCTTTCAGTGCTGCCCACGATTTCACTGAATGAAGTCTTGCTACATCCTAGCTCCGAAGGTCGAGCATCTATTCTAGAATTTATTAACCAGCAAGGACTACACCATGGGTGGAACTAATTCCAAAGTGGACCACGGCACGGCCAATGTGATCAACACAGTGAAAATAATCGATCACAAGGACGACATTCAGGACGTGAACCAAAACCTGAAGATCGTCATTGGTATATGTGTGTTCGTGGCCATCCTGAAAGTGGTCAAGATGTACAAGCGATCTGTACAAGGACGCCGGGACCAGAAGCACGCCCTCGAGCAGGCGATATGCCGCCAAGTCTAATCAAAGTGAATGTGCCAAAAGAAGCCCAAATCCAAAACAATAAACAGTGCAAAAGCAAAGACCAATTTGTCGACGTGTGCACCCTGTACGGGTGATAAATTCGATACTCTCCGCTAACAAACTTTTTGGTCAATTATAGTTAAATTCATATGTATCTTCAATAATAATGATATTCATAAATGGCACTAGCCAATATTTTCTTTAATAAATGTATAATGTGAAAACGAATTTAAAAACCATGAAGTGCTATGTTTTCATTAGGGGGTTGCTGACGCGATAAGTGGAGTAGGTGAAGAAAAATTACATAACTTTTGACGGACAACCTTGACCGCGACGATCCATGTGGCACACAAATGTGTGAAGGGGAGGGAATGTGGCCGAAACATTTCCCGATCGTGTTACGATCAAGCGAAAGCTACTCTTGTGGGGCAATGTAGACTGATGACCGACGGACTTTACGACTATTACTATTTTTCAGGCATCTTTAATATTTATTCTCGATACGTTGGAGAGGAGAAAGACTTACCAAGAACCCACCCCATCCGGCGAGCTTATGCCGGCAAAATTGGTGCCTGAACATCGGATGTCTTTCCCTCGGCCCAAGTCCTTTTCAGGACTAGGGCACTAATATGCCCACGTAACAGAATTGGCGCCCAACGGAAGGATTATTTCATGTTCCTTAAGGACAAGGGTCTTTAAGTAGATTAGCACGCGCGTATTATTTACCTCGGACCTTCCGTCGCCCAGAGGCAGGAATGTTTTAACAGCTACCTATGCAGATGACACAGCATTTCTGGCGACAAGTGCTCTGCGAAGAGAGGCGACAGATATGGTGCAAGACATGCTTAATGAGTTTGAGGCCTGGGCGTCTAGGTGGAACATCGCAGTTAATCCTGCCAAATCTCAGCATGCCACCTTTTCATTGAACAGGCTGAACACTTATCGCCTAACCTTAGACGGGACTCCAATAAAGCATTCGGACACGGTTAAGTACATTGGGCTTACTATGGACAGGCGGCTTACCTGAAAGCAGCACATTGTGGCAACCTGTGCTTCAGTAAGGCAAAAAGCGGGGAAAATGAGATGGCTTCTTCGTCTGGGCAGTGGACTGTCGATCACGGCGAAAACCCGGCTCTTCCAAGCAGCCTTGATGCCTAGTCTACATTGGGGTATACACTTCTGGGGCACTGCCTGTAACACTTCTATAAATAGAGTTGAATCCTGCCAATCCAAAATTTTAAGACATATGATAAACGCCCCATACTATACAAGAAACACTAATATTTTTCGAGATCTCAAAATTAATCCTGTTTGTAAATCTATCACCAATTCTGGCATTCGCTACAGATCAAGACCCATCTCCCACACAAACAGACTTGCCCTCACACTTTCCAGACCTATGAACAGAAGAAGACTAAAGAGATTGCACCCATCAGACAACTGGATACTTGGACGGCACGCCTGTGGGAAACTCATTCCAGACTTAGACGCCTAGACTGCAACACTGCTCAATTTTTGTAATCAGTCTTTATTTTTATACCCGTTACTCGTAGAGTAAAAGGGTATATTGTATTCGTGCAAAAGTATGTAACAGGGAGAAGGAAGCGTTTCCGACCTTTCAAATCATTATTCTTGATCAGGATCACTAGGCGAGTCGATCTAGCCATGTCCGTCTGTCCGTCTCTCCGTCTGTCCGTCCGGATGAACGCTGAGATCTCGGAAACTATAAAAGCTAGAATATTGGGATTACCAACGTATATTCTTGGGCTTCCTACGCAGCGCAAGTTTATTTCAGCCGACCGCCACGCCCCCTCTAACGCCCACAATCGCCCACAAACAATACTAAAATGTATCTGGCGCCCACATTTTCAAAGAGTTCTGAGAAGTATAAATGCAATTTTGTTGTGTTTAGTTATACCTATCAAACTGTAGAAGAAATTTTTTAATTCGGACCATTCGTTAAAAAGTTATTGCTGATCAAAGTTTATATCTCCATCTCCCTCGCACTCCCTTTAGCCGAGTGACGGGTATTAGATAGTCGGGACATCAACCCGACTATAGCGTTCTCTCTTGTTATTCACTACTTTCGTTAATTTTTACCATGGGTGAAAGTGAATTAAGTTTCACATAACACTCGCCAATAAACATTCTGTTATGCATATCGAAAAACAAAGCGTATTAATTTGTTTTGTTTTTAAACGATTGAATTCAAAAGTCCCCAACTTCTGCGACAGTCAGAATTGAGAGGCCTCTCAATCAGGACTTTGTCTCAGAATAGAGGGATGCCTTTATTTTTAAAATCATAGATATCCTTTGTTTCTTTCATAAGAAAAATTACTAAAAATTTCCATCGGGAGATATGAGGTTTTCTTTTATAATACTTTATAAGTTATATACCTCGAATTTTGCATATTTGTCCATTTTTGGTCCGATTTTTACAAAAATTTCTAGGTAGGTGTCACATTTTTCAAATGTAATAAATTCGGATGCATATCGGAAATATGCAAAATATATATGCATAAAATATGCAAAATATATGCAACATATGCAAAATATATGTGAACAACTGAAGGCTCAAATTTCTAATGTAGCCCTCTGGAATTCTAAGGAACCTTCAGTAAACACGGCGAGCAATTTAAACGAGCAGTTTGGCCGATACGGCCAAAAACTATTCTGCCCCTTTTACTATTTTCGCCCCCTTCTCGCCTACTCGTTGGAAATATAAATAGGGTTTCCTTAAGTTTGGGAAAAAATTAGATATCTCAGAAATGACGAAAAGGAACAAACAATTTTCTTCGGTTAAATTAGGTTGGCTATGAAATGGTCAATCTTGAATAGTTGAGTTTATTTTATATTTTTCATCTAATTTGCATATTTTGCATATATTTTGCATATCTTATGCATATATTTTGCATATCCTATGCATATGCATTTTATGCACATATGCAAAAAAAAAAAAAATATGCCAATAATTTTAAACTATATTTTTGTTGAAACGACTTTTGGTGTTTTCGGAATTGATCTATCTTTATCCTATAAAAAATATGCAAATATGCAAAATCCGAGGTCCATCATCAATAGTCAAAATGCTATTTAGAACGTCACTGATTGTAAAAGGTGGGATGTGGATATCATTAATGTGAGGCAAAGCGTATGGATAACTAGTCGATGTGTTATAGGAGAGAGAAGAGTATGTAGATTGAAAGAAAGTTGCAAAGAGGTTAGAAATGTTAATATCGGAAGATTCGAAAAGATTACCCAAATGGAGGCATGGCGGAAATACATTAGATTTTCTTTTCGAAATTACAAAGGAATAGAATTTTTTAGGGTCAGATCTAATATTTTGTCTACATTCAGCAATATACTCAGCATAGCATTGATTATTAGATATAACGAAATTAGATCGGGCAATAACATATTGGGAAAAATCTGAGGGGGACCCCTATTTCTTATATTTTTTAAAAAGACGCGATTTTGTGTTTTTGAGGTAGGACAGATGCCTGGAGAACCAAGGAGGCTTTAATGAGTTTCCAACGGAAACGTCGGGGACAAAGGTATCTAAGGAAGAGCAAACCGATTCATTAAACCAAAGAACTGCGCTATCAAGGTCAGTGAAAGAGTATAAGGTCGACCAGTTTAGACGGTCCAAGTGGGAATTTAATCCAATATAATCGGTTTTCCTAAAACACTTAACGCGTTGTGGGGCAGACTGATTCGTAGTTTCAAAATTTATATCAACGCTTAGACATAGAGCAGGATGTTACAAATCTTCCGGTGTGGACACAGGATCGCATCGACACAGGCAGATCCGCCGTATAGGATCTGGGAGCCACGCCTGATAGTGGCATAGCACTGAGGGGTTGATTAGCAGCCGGTGCGATTGTAGTAGCATGATCTGGGTTTAAATGTAGTGAGCCAGGGCTAGGTACTAGCTGTTGAGGAGTTAAAGAGCCTTATACAGTCGTACCGGTATTTTGGTTAGGGCTGCAATCCAGATGCTTCAGGCTCAGATCCAGGTGAGGTGTTGTTAAAGGCGAAACTAGACTGCAATCCCGATGTGCCAGGTCCAGTTGAGTTGTTGACAGCCAAGATTGAATTCAGGTTCGCACTAATAGGCGACGGAATACCAACTGCAACAGTGCAGGGAGATGGAATTTGAAGCGAATTTTTATTATTATTCGGAATCTTTCGCTTTGGTGATTCATTAAGCAGTATACAGTCGAGAAATTGCGTCTCCAGAGTTGAGAAGATTTCAAAGCTGTTGGTCAGCTGCTTACGAAATTCTGTAAGCGCATTCCTTGTTTGCCTCATGAAGGCTTTCATCTCCTGAGTACGAGGCAGGTATTGCAGAACCAAGTTAAGCCGCATCTCTTCGAGATCAGATCAACTACACGGCCGTTTTGACCAATTCCTGCGCATTTTACATGAGCGCAATTGTCAGAAAGCCAATAAGACAAATAATTATCTCCAATGATAACACCATTGAACTCGCATTTCTTTGCGGAACAGATGATGACACTCATTTTAGTGATTGTTGGGACACTGTGCAGTTAACAGGCAGTTGAGAGAATCGTGCAGAAGAGCAGGCAGTGGGAGATTAAAGAGACGTGCAGAACACCAGGTAGTGGCAGATACGGTTATGGGGGAGTCGACGATTCGGAGAGCCAATTCGAAGATCCGCAGCAAGCAAGGCGATGAGAGAGACGACCCACTCGAAGTAAACGGGGAGAGGACCGTTAGAATACTTGATGGGAGAGCCGTCGATTTGGAGAGCCAATTCGATCCAGAGCAAGCAAGGTGATGAGAGACAAAGCACCAGCACCAGCTACAGCTGATAAATTGAAATTCAATTAAATCTGCTTATTGGCGCGTTGTAATGTTTATATACGATGCGTGAAGTGTTAAGCGGGGTTTTATAATGATATTCTCCAATTTTAAGATTATATACGTTCGGTGTGACCACGATTAAAAGGTAATTTCAAGAGCTCAGATAAAACACAACCGGTCAGTATCGATGACGAAGTTGATATTGAATTGCCTGCCTTACAGTATGCATTCTTTTAATCAGGTCTATGTCTATATCAGTTATGTTAGCAGAAAGTTCAGCATTCTTAAAAAACCTTCGAGCTGTATTGCCATCATCAAAATTTTCGCCACCTGGCTTGCGTTGATCCACTATTAGTGCCATCTGATTCATAAAATCTTTTTGAATTTGAGCTTTCCTGTCAGCAACAATTTTCTTATTAGCAAGATTCGAAGAAACGGATCCAGACGAGTATAACTGATAAGCCAAATTGTAAATTTTCGGTTTTTGTGGGGACTTTACTTGTACAACCGCATATATAGAACCTTTGTGTGGAAGTCGTTTCCGCGAATGCGTTACACACTTTGCCATCTATCATAGATAGGATTGTTTCATGAGATACTTCAATGATTCTGTCTCCGATCTTGAAAAATGATTTTTTAGGTGTTTAATTTCGTAAATCACTCTTTCATGTTCCTTGTTTGAAACAACGGAATTTTCTTTGATAAACTCAATTTTTAAAGGTCGACAGAATCTAGTAGAGGAAGGTCGAGGGTTTTGCCAGATTTTTTGACCCTGAATTGATAATTTCAAGGGCACAAGTGATGTTATAAGTACATTAGCATCTTAGGCAGGAGAAGCAAATGATTGCTTGTATGGTGTATGACTTAAGCTACCATTAAAACTCCACTTGCTATACAAACGAAAAAGCTTGCAATCCACATCTGATAAAGATGGGATCATTTGCTCATTCAGTAATACCAACCTCAAAGAGGTGTGGTCAAGAAGCCCTTGTAGAGTAATCTCCGCTGAAATTTCAGTAATTTTGATTGAGTTTTCGAGTGGGTAGCAATCTCGTTTAGCATGTTGAATTGTTAACAACAACAACGATAACAATTCTCACGGAAATCTTTCTGGAGCCGAAACTCGAATGAAAAAGTGCTAAAGCCTTTTTATTTGGAATTTTCGTCACAGTTTTAGCATTATCTACTAATTTTCTTAGGGATTTGGATCTTGTTGGTGATGAATTTGCAAGCTCGGCAACAAACTTTGAAGCTTCTACATTACCAGCTTCTTTTAATTTCGTTTCTGTCGTAAATGAAAGCATATATGATTTATATAGGTAAAAAGGAGTTGCTCATTTATTCCATAGTTATACCCGTTACTCGTAGAGTAAAAGGGTATATTGTATTCGTGCAAAAGTATGTACCAGGGAGAAGGAAGCGTTTCCGACCCTATAAAGTATATATATTCTTGGTCAGGGTCACTAGCCGAGTCGACATAAAAATGCAGTTTTATTGTGTTTATCAATACCTATCGAAATGTAGAAGAAATTTTTTAAATCGAACCATTCCACAGTGGTTGCGCCCATAGGCCAAAAATCAAAAAATCGATAGTACCAAAAATTATCGATAAGTATACAAATTGTCTCAAAAATGACCAAGCTTCTTAATGGCAAACCGGATTTTTCTGGAAATCTAACGGGACTTTCTAAAAATAGAACGCAAAGCGTGAACACTTGTTAAATTTTGCAGCGCAGCGGCGTTACTTTAGCATTTCGTCAAAACAAAGTTGCACTTTAAAGTGGTCAAACGTTCGCAAGAGAGGTCCGAAAAAGTTTATTTAAAATTAACTTTAAAGTTTCAGGTATTTACTTTAATAAATTATTTTTGTGAAATTAATCTGTTTGATTTGTTATTTTTTGTGTATGTTTGATTATTAATCCTTTATTTATGTATTATGTGAACGTCATCTTCATGTTTAAATAGACTTTTAGATATGTTGCCCCCCGATCCCCCCTTTAGGAGTGTTACCAGTGTATTTGTCAATGTTTGAAGGTAATAAAAACGTTAAGTGTAGCTGCTAATACTTGCTAATTTGTGTGTATTCATTAATAAACTTATGCTGTCTTACAGTTTTCAGGGTCAAATTTGCGACGCAGTCTGCTGCTCTTCCTTTGCTTTTGTGATGTTTCTTTTGTGTTCGTCATTTGTGTTTGTAGACAATTTTGGATATTCTTTTTTTCGCTCATTTGTATGTTATCATTTTCTATAGGCGCTTCTTGTAACTGCGAATTTTCACGCATGTACATCTTTGACCTTTGGTGCACAGAAGAGGGCAAAAATGCCGATAAAACACGAAGAGTGACTATTTTGGTAGAAGAGAGCATTAAGAACAAGGGATACGCAGTTAACATGATAACACTTAAGAACTGCATTAGTTACATTTGCAAAAAAATTATTGCCTTTTGGACTAAATACAAGCGTATTAAGAGTTTAATTGTTCAATATCAATCTAATTGGCTAAACACTATTGAAACAATTATAATTGAGCCTCCTCATCGAAGGGTTTCAAGTGCTGAACGTGGACGACCCAAAATTGATTTTGCCGAGTCCTCAAAACGGACAAAACGTCGTCGGCTAGCCCTGCTAGAAACACATGATGAGTCTGCAGCTTCTGTTTGGCGCTCATCTGATTTTCAACCGATCCTAAAATCCTCCGAACCAAATATTGAAAAGGTTTTATCGCTTTTAATGGAAACTGGAATCACGAAACACCAATACTTGCTCATTCGTGAATTCATAAATAGTGAAGCCTCATGCAATATATTGCCAAGTTATGAGAAAATTCTCAAATTTAAGAATTCAAGATATCCGAAAGACATAACAGTAGCTGAAACATATGCAGAAGTCGAGCTGCAGAGTCTACTAGACGACACAGCTTTAAGTATTTTACAGCTCCAAAAAACTGTAATTGAAAAATGTGTTGATGGCACAGAGGACACGTTAAAATTAATTGGAAAATGGATAAAATTTTAATTCATGGTGCGAAAGTAATCGAGCACTTTAAAGCACAATCGCTGTCAATTGGAGAGCTCTCAGAAGAAGCTGCGGAGTCGAACAACAAAGAAATAAAGAAGTGCCGGCTGCAACATACTCGGAAGATGTCTCGCATACTGACAAATACAGATTTAATTAATACTCTTCTGTTGCGTTCAGATCCTTATATAACAAGTCAAAGAAAACTACCGAAGAAAGACAAATCAAGATTATTTTTCTCTACATTTGATTTATTAGAAGATATTTGTTAAATTTTGTTTTTTTGTTTTTTGTACTGAAATTAAAATCTAAATTTTGTTTTTGTTTTTGTTTTTTATGATTTAAATACATTGAAAGAACTAGAGAACCTCATTTGTTTATATTACGAAAACCTTGTGGAGAGGGGGAGGGGGTAACACTTTCACAAATTTATACTGGAGATAATTTAAATATACATATCCTGGATGCTAATAATGAAATTTTAGCACTGTAACTTCACTGGAAGTATCTTTGCGCACCATCGCCATATAAGCCATACTAAGGTGCTATGTGAGCTATAGGATAGAGTCTTCCGATGTAGCCAATTTTTTTACTCTATATTCTCAATATTTTTTTAGATTTTTGAGGAAAATTTCATAACGATATCTCAAAGGGAAATATTTATGGCCGCGGCTCCATACAAGCCCAACCAGTGTGCATTCGTTAAAAAGTTATTGCTGATCAAAGTTTATATCTCCATCTCCCTCGCACTCCCTTTAGCCGAGTGACGGGTATTAGATAGTCAGGACAGCAACCCGACTATAGCGTTTTCTCTTGTTTTATATGTATTTACAACCAAATTTGATTCGGATTGGTCAAGTAGGTAATTCACCCACAAAATCTAAAAAAGTAATTGCACCTTTTTGGCCTACAAATGTAAAAATATCTCCATAACTACAAACGATAGAGGTAAAGAAACAAAAGATTCCAACTCTGCTGCCAAAAGTTTACTAAAAGTGTATTTCACTTGCTTAAAATATGCCCAAGAAATGCCAACATACTAATAAAACCGTTTCTGGAAAATTTATATTTTTATACCCGTTACTCGTAGAGTAAAAGGGTATATTGTATTCGTGCAAAAGTATGTAACAGCTAGAAGAAAGCGTTTCCGACCCCATAAAGTATATATATTCTTGATCAGGATCACCAACCGAGTCGATCTAGCCATGTCTGTCTGTCCGTCTGTCTGTCTGTCCGTCCGTATGAACGCTGCGATCTCGGAAACTATAAAAGCTAGAGGATTGGTATTTGGCATGAAGATTCTTGGAGTTCCTACGCAGCGCAAGTTTGTTTCAAGAAGGTGCCACGCCCCCTCTAACGCCCACAATAGTTAATATACGATTTTAAAAATTTAAATTTTTCGGAAAAGTAAAAATGCAGTATTGTTGTGTTTATCAATACCTATCGAAATTAGGCCTGATCAAAGTTTTATATCCTCCATCTCCCTCGCACTCCCTTTAGCTGAGTAACGGGTATCTAATAGTCGGGGCACCCGACTATAGCGTTCTCTCTTGTTTGAGGTTAGGTTACTGTTATAACCTTTTCTCAAAAAAGCAGCACCTCTATTTTTTCGCATTTGAAAGTTTATTTATCATAGAAATTTTCAGTAAAATATGTAATCGACGAAACCCGGCTCTTCCGAGAAATCTCTAAAGATCTCTCAGAATCAGGCTAAATTTAAGGTGTATAAAAAATATTTATTAAAAATATAATATATGAATTCTACATTTTTGTATTTAAATGAAAATTTAGTTAACATTTAAAAAAAAATAATTGCTTTTCCACTTTTTTGGTTCATTAAAGATTGTTAATTTTATATTTTTTTTAAATTAAGAAAAAAAAAAAAAAATTTGACTAGTCTTGATGAAATGTAAATCAAAGTGTAACCTTGAGAAAGGATAACTTCGGTCTGATAAAACTTAATGCGATTTCAGTTTCAGATTATAAAACGTAATGTGCTATAAACTGTCATCACTACTTTTTGAGAGTTTTAAATTTGATTTTAACATTAATATTAAAAATCCGCCTCTGCTACCCCACTGTGGACCGTTGCGGATTTGGATTTAGATTCCTTAGCTTTCCATTTTATCATGCCGATGTAATGTTAATATCGGAAGATTCTAAAAGATTACCCAAATGGAGACATGGCGGAAATACATTAGATTTTCTTTTAGAATTTACAAAGGAATTGTAGCGGTTGACTCAGGATTAGAAGCGGCCATTTCGCGCAAAATAAAAGTGTTCCCAGCGCGATACACCAGATTAGTTGTTAGCAGCGTTCCCTTCCTTCTACCCAGTTATGAGAACAGCGGGTGGAATCCTCTAGTGCCTTAGCTCTTTCGGCGATGGGGTGGGTCTGTTCCTACAGAAACTACTTTATTATTTACCGTTAAAAAGCAAAGAATGGAAAAAAAAGAACAAAATTTAAATCTTCTACTGGCAGGCTATCGTTATACAAGGTCTGAGATGATATTCGACTCTTGCTTTCTCTACCCACCCAACCATAATCTTCTAGACTATTTGATGAAGATACCCTAGAGATAATTCCGATTTTTATTTAAGTTGCCATGTCAATTCAGGAAACAACACACCTTTAGCAGTTCATGATTTTCAACGTATTATTCATTTTTAATTACAAAGGGCTTTTGTTGGCTTAACATTGTTCTCCAAGGAGCTACGATTTCATTATATCCAAGTGTGTTTACTTGAGCAGTGTACACAGACACCGGGAAATGTGGAAAATTGTACAAGTTTTCTTACGGATCTACAAATTATTTCATTCGTCGTTAATTCCGAATTAGATTTCATTAATTGTTTATCAGCAACATTCTAACGTTCTACGTATAACTAATTATTCTTTTTAATAAATTCATTATTTTTCGATTACAAAAATAGGTTCGAACATTTGTGTATGGTGGTTGTTATGCAGTATTACGGTTTGTTGTTTTAGGTCATTATTTTTGGTGGGTTCGGAGTTATTAAATTTGTGGAACCGAGAGAATTTTTTGTATGTTTTTTCTTTTTATTCACTTGGCTTTTTTCATTTATTTCTTTTGGGAGTATTATAATTGCTAGGCCATAATCTTTATGAGTTACAAGCGGTCACCAAGCTCTCGATAGGTATATGCAAAACAGAACTCTAATAAGCATCCCGATCGGGGTTTAGGCAAAGTAAGACATTCGAGAGATTGGATCGGCTTAAAAATAGATCACAATACAGGTGTGCAAGAGCACATATGTATGACTCACTTTGTTAAACTTCCAGCGTTGAAAGGCCTTCCAGCGGGATAGTGATGACGGTGATGTGGTTAGCTGTGGATTCTATTTTTGCAGGTACCCTGATAAAGATTATATGGGCGTACGATGATTTGGATTCAGGGAGGATCGGGTTCCACAAGTATTAAGTTCCGCAACCACTTTTAATATATATTTCCTTTAGAAGGCTGCATAGAGTTATAGAAGTTCCTAGGGTTGAGGGGTCTGTCACGATTCCTAGGTGGGTAGTCAATCGACTCGCTGTGCTGCTTCAAATCTTGGTTCCTTCGGCGCGTTAAGAGGTGGGACGGTCGTGAATGCCGGTATTTGCTGGGGCCGGAGGAGACCTTCCAGACCCGTAAAAGCCAGGGAATTCTCTCTCCTACGCCGGACGATGAATACTGGCTCACGAGATGGTTGGCTTTGGCCTTCCAGCGTTAGCAGGCCGTCGGCAAGGGCAGCCCGTTAACTGCCAAGAAAGCTGATTTAATTTGGGGAACGGGTATACTTTAGAGGTGGCCCATACCTGTGATATAAGAGGTTTTTCCAGGAAGATAAAAGTAAAGCCGCAGCGGAAGAGATTTTCCGGAAGGGTTTCCACTACCCACCACGTGTTTGGGCACACCAGGTTATACCATTCACGAACGGACTGCAATCTGCGACATTCGATAGGAATATTCTCTTTCACTTATGCGAACGACCACGGGTTGGGTTTTGTACGAATTAAGCGGCGTGATAGAGTTTATCAATGGCGCGTCAAACTTAACCTTGTGGCGTTTTTTAAGATCGCTTATAAGATGATCTGATACGACTACTTTTGCGGGTTGTGAAAGAGACTGATTGCCACCGCGTGGGCGTTTATATACCGAAAATTTCCAGACATTCAAGCTTTTAGTTCTTGGAACGTTATGGAAATATTGCATCAAGTTGGCCGCGCTGAACAATGCAGCTGATACTCAAAAGCTAAGGTAAGATAACCCCTCGCTGCCGCAAAGTATACTCTAATAGGGGTCTAATACAATTATTGGTTTTGGGTTATTCTGGCTGCAAAATAATAGACGCGCATTCAGTTCAGAATGACGACCATTACAGAATAGAATTTTTTAGGGTCAGATCTAATATTTTGTCTACATTCAGCAATATACTCAGCATAACATTGATTATTAGATATAACGAAATTAGATCGGGCAATAACATATTGGGAAAAATCTGAGGGGGACCCCTATTTCTTATATTTTTTAAAAAGACGCGATTTTGTGTTTTTGAGGTAGGACAGATGCCTGGAGAACCAAGGAGGCTTTAATGAGTTTCCAACGGAAACTTCGGGGACAAAGGAATCTAAGGCAGAGCAAACAGATTCATTAAACCAAAACTGCGCTATCAAGATCAGTGAAAGAGTATAAGGTTAACCAATTTAGACGGTCCAAGTGGGAATTTAATCCAATATAGTCAGTTTTCCTAAAACACTTAACGCGTTGTGTTGCAGACTGATTCGTAGTTTCAAAATTTATATCAACGCTTAGACATAGAGCAGGATGGTACAAATCTTCCGGTGTGGACACAGGATCGAATCTGGAAACGGATGCCACAGACACATCACTAACAAAAATTAGGACAAGGATCCTTTCTCTAGAGTTTTTTATGGAATTAGCTTGTCCAAGTGACAAATTAGTTAACCCATCTACAAATTCATGTTGATTTTCAGGGAATAAAATATTAGAGTCTGATTAAGGAAGCCATGAAAGATGAGGTAAGTTAAAATCACCCAGTACAATAAGTTGATCGACGTCACCAACAGCTGAAGAGACGACAGAAATAGCTGAAAGGTGATGAAGATAAATAGCAGGATCAGAGCCAGGGGGTATGTAGGAGCAAGTAAGAAATACATTACATTTATCAGTAGTAATTTTAACTGCTATTAATTTAATGCTGTGAATATTATCGTAAGGAAAAAGTTCAGAAGAATGAGAGTTTAGTACCGCAATTAGAACGCCACCACCACGAGTTGGGCGGTCTAATCTGTAAATAGCAAACTTGTTAACGAATATATTTTGATCATAAACAGTTGAGTTGAGCCAGGTTTCAGTTATAGAAATAATGTCAAAATCCAGCAAGGTGCTGTTAGAGTAAACTCTAACAATAGACTACGAACATTCTGATAAGCAACAGATATTGAGCGATTTAGTTTTTTGCATCAACAGAATTGGGATCCTGAGATGCGGATGTGGGATCTAAAATATAGATTCTGGTAGAGTAATTTTAAAAGAAGAGATATCACGTGGTTGTTTGAAATTAAATTTAAAGACACTTATACTATTAGGTTGTGCACCCAATTTTTGGCTCAGGTAGTTTTTAACACAATCAGCAGTGGCTTCCGGATTGAGACGAGAAACAATGACCGACCTATTAGGTGCAATGCCTCTGAGAGGTAGATCCGCCGCATTGGATCTGGAAGCCACGCGTGATAGTGGCATACCACTAAGGGGTTAATTAGCAGCCGGTTGGCTCAAAGGAAGCGCGGCCGGTGCGATTGTAGTAGCATGATCTGGGTTTAAATGTATTGAGCCAGGGCCAGGTACAAGCTGTTGAGGAGTTAAAGAGCCTTCTGCAGTCGTACCGGTATTTTGGTTAGGCTGCAATCCAGATGCTCCAGGCTCAGATCCAGGTGAGGTGTTGTTAAAGGCGAAGCTAGACTGCAATCCCGATGTGCCAGGTCCAGCTGGGTTGTTAACAGCCAAGATTGAATTCAGGCTCGCACTAATAGGTGACGGAATACCAACTGCAGCAGTGCAGGGAGATGGAATTTGAAGCGAATTTTTATTATTATTCGGAATCTTTCGCTTTGGTGATTCATTAAGCAGTATACAGTCGAGAAATTGCGTCTCCAGAGTTGAGAAGATTTCAAAGCTGTTGGTCAGCTGCTTACGAAATTCTGTAAGCGCATTCCTTGTTTGCCTCATGAAGGCTTTCATCTCCTGAGTACGAGGCAGGTATTGCAGAACCAAGTTAAGCCGCATCTCTTCGAGATCAGATCAACTACACTGCCGTTTTGACCAATTCCTGCGCATTTTACATGAGCGCAATTGTCAGAAAGCCAATAAGACAAATAATTATATCCAATGATAACACCATTGAACTCGCATTTCTTTGCGGAACAGATGATGACACTCATTTTAGTGATTGTTGGGACACTGTGCAGTTAACAGGCAGTTGAGAGAATCGTGCTGTAGAGCAGGCAGTGGGAGATTAAAGAGACGTGCAGAACACCAGGTAGTGGCAGATACGGTGATGGGAGAGCCGCCGATTCGGAGAGCCAATTCGATCCGGAGCAAGCAAGGCGATTAGAGAGACGCAGCCATGATGGAACTATACAAGGTGGTCTCGTCAGCTCTGCTGAGGACGTTAAATATGTTTACCTCTCTGTCTCTCTTAAGCGATAGAATGATATAGCTAGATAGAGACTGGCACAAATAACGTCCTCAAAAGAGGGCAGCTCTCGCGACGAGATCACCTTATATAGTTTCACCATGGACGCAGCGCTCAAAGTGAAGTGCACGGAGAGAGGACCGTTAGGACACTTGAGAGAGCAATTGGCGAGCGGGTGTAAGGAACAGACGCGACAAACGGCGATAGAGAACAAAAACAAAGCACCAGCGAAGCCCTTTTGTGGCTACAGCTGATAAATTGAAATTCAATTAAATATGCTTATTGGCGCGTTGTAATGTTTATATACGATGAGTGAAGTGTTAAGCGGGGTTTTAGAATGATATTCTCCAATTTTAGGATTATATACGTTCGGTGTAACCACGATTGAAAGGTAATTTCAAGAGCTCAGATAAAACACAACCGGTCAGTATCGATGCTTGCCGGTTATATAAATTTTATTAAATTTTACAGTATATTAGTATATCATTTTTTTTGAACATGTATATTCACATGTATATTCACAATTAGGGTTTTTGAAAGGACCTCAGGAGGGAACTTAGGCTTTCTCACTTCTTTCATTTCCTGCTTATTTTTATAAGCTTGTAATTCCCTATATGTGTTTTTTAATTCGTGTTTAATTTTTAGGTTCTCTTCCCATGGTACTGGGATTGATTTTGTATCATAAAGTTGCCTATTTAGATTTAGGAAACTTTTCTGTCCTCCTCTTTTTTTTACTTATTTTTTCTTGATTTAGGCATTTATAGTTTTTCTTTTTGTATTATGGAGGTATTTAATTTACAGGTATCCCTACCTAGGTAACAAAAAATGAAGACCCGCAGCTAGAAACAGACTGGTCTGTACAATATTATTAATATTATTTTTGCATCGCAGATGCTTAAATTTATAAAAAAAAAGTAATGTTGGGCGCTCTTGGAAGCGCTGTCGATTCACTTTTCCGTGGTTCGGCTTGGCGCGACGAACGGGACCGGTGCTGGCTACACAGGCTATTTCATCTATCGTTGGGATATACTTCTAGTCTCTGTGCATCCCTTTGCTCAATAGGAGCAGGTGCCGCCCACTTGTTGAATTTTCGTTGTCCGGATTGCCTTCCGCACTCATATATTTCCAGCGTTGGTGTAGAAGGATTTGCCATTCCTTCCACACTTGTTGAATTTTCGTTGTCCGGGGCCTCTGGGCTCAGGCGGTACCGGTGCCGGTGCTTAAAAGTTTATGTTGCTCTAACATTTGGTATTAGTTGTTATAGTTGTTGGTTGCTGTGTGTGTTATGTTTGTACTGTTGTACTGCTGAGGCCTTTCCTCCGTTTGATCTTTGAATCGACAATCTAATTTTTCAAATTCTTGCACTCATTCGCTTTTGTGCATTTATTTACGTCACTCGCACTCACACGCACATTTCTCACATTATGAGACTTTTAGAATAATTTTTTTTTTGTTGAATTGGGAGCGACTTAGAGGTACTTGGCCGTCAGAGCGGTCGCACATATCAAATATGCTGACACTGCAGTTCCCACGCATTCGACGGCGGTCATATAACCGGGAACTCGGGAACTGCTAGGTTTATATATTTGTGTTTTGTTGTTGTGGCCAAATGCAAAATGCCAAATAAGGTGTCTGTACTTAAATCGATGCGTAACACTGAGTACAGTGTGCATTCGATATGTGAACATACTACTGTACCAAGCTCATGGACGGAACACGAAGCAAGGGTCGGGGAAGGAAATAACTACAATCGGAACAATCGAATAGTACGCCTAGATAAGTGGAACTTTAAGTTTGATGGACCAAGCGAAGGAATGACCGTAGAAAGTTTTTTGTTCCGCGTAGAGAGGCTACAAGAGATGTACGAAATCTCACGCGAACAAGTATTCTGGGAATTCCATTGCCTACTGACAGTCGCTGCTGCAAAGTGGTATTGGCAACTAATGGAGGATAAGATGCATGAATCAGAGCTCGTAAAAAACGGTCAACCGAATTTTTCTAATCGGGCTGCTCAGTTGAAAGACCCCAAAAATGAGAATGTCTAGCTCAGGGTCTGAGCAACAACCCTTTTTTTGTTTCGTTCGGGCTCTCGGTCTCGGGTTTTCGGTTGACCGGAACACTCGGATCGGTCCCCAACTGACCGCTCGATACGAACGAAATCGTTCGTCGCTCATATATTGACAGTCAGTAGGTGAGCAAAACAACAAAAGGTCTCCTACAAAAGGTCTTTAGTTTTGTTGCTGGGTTTGCTTGTGTTGTTGCCTCAGATATTTTGTGACAGACAAAGCATTTGAGAGAGAGCGAAAGCGAGAGAGAGAGAACAAAAATTTATATTAAAATATTTAAAAATGTAGAAACATTTATATAGAATGAAAAATCCCAATTATTATTATTATTTATTCATGTTTATATTTTTCATATTACAAATTAAAGATTTTTTGTCTTTTGTTCAGGATGAAATTAAGTGCCGAAAATGACCTTTCCTCTGATATTTGTTATGCAGCAGTGGCGGATCTAGGATTTTTTTGTGGGGGGTGATATCAGAACAATTTTTTTGTTACATACTTTTTCAATACCAAAATTATTTTCATTTTTCACCCGAGTGGGGGGTGATATATCACCCATATCACCCCCCGTGGATCCGCGCATGTTATGCAGGTAGGACTAGCACAATTTTCGCAACTATCTTCAAATAAGGTGACATAAATTTTAGCCATAAAAATTAATTTTGTTGGTCATTAATGGTAGGCGACCATGAAACAAAGTACAATTTTCAATTTCCGTGTATAGGTTTGACCATCCAGAATGGCGAAAAAAAGAGACCCCTGAGAATCATTAAGGCTGCTCGGTGAGGAAAGAGCCTTCAAATTTTTATCCAGCTTACGAGAGCAACAAAGCAAGCTATCTAAAAATTTTTTACCGAGCTTTACGAGAAGCACACATACATGTTCAAAAGACCTTTTCCGAGTATTAACGACGAAAAGGGTCTCGGGTGAGCACAGACCCGACCGAGCAAACGAAATCTGTCACCGGTTGAGCAGAGAGCAAGTCTAAGGCAAACGAAATTT
>JBAMCJ010004974.1:0-28255 GCA_037075205.1 Drosophila prostipennis | reverse complement strand
TGTTTTTATAAATTTATTTCACATTTTCGTTTGGAAACCAGATACACAGAGTCTCTAGACTTGCACTTTTCCCCCTGATATATCTACTGTATATCGCCAGTATATCTCGGCTGTTTACAGCCGTTAAGTGTCGCCAAGTTTTTGTGGCTTAGGTTTTTTAGTATTCGCCTTAACTGTTTTTTAAATGCATTCACGTTGATATTGTAAAGATTGACAAAATGCAAACGGGTTTCCGAAATGACCCAATCTCGAAAAGAGCTTAATAAAAATGATTTAAATCGGGTTTAAGTTTATTGAAAGAGTCTGCATAACTGGGTTTTCATTTTGCCTAAAACCCATTTTATCTGCCTAATTTGTTCAGCCATAAAAAAGCAAAGGGTTAAAGCTTTGGAAACTTTCTCACTCATGATTTTAACAAATTACAATTCCTATCAAAAAGGTTTAATAAGATTGCCAAGGTCTTGCTTATTTTGAATACAATGACAGGCTGTATTTTAATTAAAAAATAAACTTGAGTGAAGGGAATAATATTTTGATGCCTTTTGCCGGTTTATCAATTTAAGAAATTAAGCCACAAGGATAAAAGTTCATAAAGAGGAGAAGCTGAAATGAATTTAAATAAAGAAAGAAATAAATGGGATCCCAAAAGATATAAAAACCTTCCACTTCTAGTTTATTAAATTATTTCCTTTTTCTTATTGATTCTACAATCCAATCCCTATTTAATATATCCAGACTTGAAGAAATGACTCATCTTCAGTCTCCAGATTTTTATAAATTCCGGAGCTCTATCCATTTATTAGCCCTGCGACCATCTACACACTCCATTAAGCCCACACACACCGCTCGGGGTCACCTTCCCGGCCTGCAACCATCGACGGCTCATTAATTCCTGCGTGGCGGCCCAATGAAAATAAATCGTAAATCAATAAACCGCATAAGAAACTTTTTCAGCCCGTGTTTCAATTCATCCCCTCCTCCAACCGCATTTTTTACTGCCTTTTTTAAGTGCATCTTTTGGTCATCTCGTTATCCTCTGAAGTGACCAATATATATATCTTCTTGTAAAATTTAACAGTTTCTTCAATTTTTTGATTAATTGGCCCGCTTGCATTTATTTTCCTTGGCTGCTGCTTTTCTGATAAAAAGCAATTTTGATTGATGTTTTTATAATTTTATGGCTGTGCCATCAGAGGAAACCCTTGGACATAACTAAGATTTTAAACTTCTTCCGCAGCCGAAGGAGAACTCTAAGGTTTAGCCACAGGTGTTCGCTCTCAAGGCAATTAAAAATTCAAATTTAATTTTAGCTTAAATGTTTCTAAACAGAGCAATGAAGCCATTCATGAGAACACACATGTATGCGATTACATCTTTGTCTGTTGCTGTCTGGCGCAGCGGGATATATACAATGCGCCGGTGGGCGAAGGGGCGGGGCAGATCGGCCTGGGGTCGGGGTGCATCGTCTGCATATGCACAGAGAAAAATTGGGTTTTATTTTAGGATATATAAGAATTTAATTTTTATAGAAAGTTTTATATCATTTTTTGTAGTAAAAATATTTTAACTTTTAACATTCCAAACATTTTCAAGTAATCTATAAATTTATAATACCATTTTAGGGTTTAATATTGTTATCATTATGTAAAACTGTATCATTAATAAAAAGATCAGGAAAACTTATCAAAAAACTGAGACCTGGTAAATTAATTTTTTGTTAACTTCATATTTAGAAACTTATTTTTGTGAATTACAAGCTATATAATCAGAAGGGAAATGCAAATGGGAAATGGTTAGAGGTTAAATAAAATTGTAAATACGATAAAATAACTTTTTTTTGTGTGCATTGAACCCACTCGGAGATTTATGTAGCCAGCGGATTGGAGATGGAAATGGGAATGAGCATTTCATGTTGCACTTTGTTGGCACAGTTTCTTCTTTTCGAGGCGAAGCGAAGACTTCCGCATTTTGTTGGCCCGTTCTTGTTATTGTTTTCAATGGAATTGGAAATTGGGAGGCTGTATCTTTAGTCGATTCCGAATCCGTTGCTGCTTGTTTGGCGCCCTTTAACGCTGAGAATGCTGGGGCATAAATAACGTGAGAATTAAGGTACAAGAGAAGCCAGTTACAGCAAACAGAAAACAAGGGAAAAGAACAGAGAGGCACAAATATGCATGTGCGGCAATAAAGAAATTGGTAAATGTCCCGCTTGCAGGACCAACTTTGTGTTCAAGCCAACTGTGTGCCACTTTCCGCTTTTGAATCGCGGAAATTTTGGCCAAAAAGGCCAACCGATCGCAGCAGTCAGTCGTCACTCAGTGGCCACGTCCCGCGTTCGCAATTGTTTTTGGCCCGCATTGCCAATTACGACACCATCAGCATCCAGCAACCAGCAACTGCAACAGTAACTGCAGCAGCAACATCAACAACAGCAGCAACACCAAACAACAGCGTTTATTCGCAGCCTCTCAGCCTGCCAATTTATGGATGCACCTCGCTTTTGGGCCAGTTTGCCGCTTTTTTTTGGCAACCGAAAATCAAAAACCGCTTATTATCAGCGCTTTTTATGTTTGACTGCTTGGGGCCAAAGGTCTTAGGAGCATTGGTTGGGTTTGAGAAGCTCTGGGGCACATATCAGAGAACATAAACTAGTGCGAAGTTTGGGTGTGTTGCGTATATGGTATAAATAAAATGGGTGTGAGTAAAATAAACTCACTTTTATGCGTTTAAAGTGTATAGAGCTATAAACTTAGGGATCAGGTGAAACTTTATAAGCACTCTGGAAAAGGGATCCTTTTAGGCTGCAATAAATTTTTGAATGGCCTTTTAATGTTATTTATTTATTGATATTTTTGAGAAATTCTGGAAACTAATAGATATTTTGTAACATCAATATGTACATATTTATAAATCGCAGAATTTCTATATATTTTTATTATTCTTAATTTTCATTAATCAAATAATATTTTTACAAATTATTATAAATAAAAAAATCGTAAAAGAAACTCAACCTATAAAACCCCAATTTGTTTAAAAACCTTCTGAAAAAATAATATTTTTAAGCAGCAATTAATTTTTAGTGCCCTCAATAATAGAAAATCTTTAACAGAAATATTTGACAATTTTTTGTAAAATTAAAAAAAATTCATTTTTATTTTTTTAACTATTAATCAGAAAAGAGCATTACTATATATTTTATTTATATGTATACTTTAAAATATATATAAAATATCATGTAGCACAAGTAAACTAATACTGAATATCCATGCGATATATTCTGTCAACGGTTTGACAAGCACTCAAATTGGGTTCGACAGCCACTGAACTGTCGGTTGCGTGAACTGGAGCACTTGGTTCGCTGCCAGTTGCCAGGTTGCCAAGCTGCCATGTTCCTCCGAATGCTCCTCCAAAGAGGCGGGCAAACAAATGACATGGCTGCAAGTCATCGGTTGGGTTGGGAGCGTGTCGTGTTTGTCATCGCAGATACGCAAACACGCTAATATCGCTCCAAGTCCAAGTCCGAATTCAAATCCAATCGAATGGCATTTCCAGACACAAGACACATGTGACAATTGCCCAGATCCCACTCCCAAATCCAAAATACAACCTGTTGGTCGCTCCGGTCGTTATGACAGTAATTGGCCGAAGTCGTCTGGAAAAGTCAGTTTCACTTTTGCCGATGATGAGCCGCTGATTTGGGTCAGCCCCACCACTCGAATTTAATCCACAATTCACACCTCGCTCTGGTTTTCCTTGTTTCTTTCAGGCGTCACATTTGCATGCAACAGCGAACGGTGACGATGCCCGTGAAACGGACGGAGGTGTATAGCCGACCCACCTGGAAGCATGTGGCCACGCCCTGCCAGCCGCCCACCTTCGCCGGCCAGAAGTGCACCAGGGTCCAGGTCGTCCACGAGCAGGCTTACCGGGATGTCATCGACCACAAGACCGCCCAGCAGATGACCTACGACTGCTGCACAGGATGGAGCCGGGAAAATCCACGGGCGGATTCGTGCATGAAACGTAAGTTTTAAATCAAAATAGTTAACAAGTAAAATATTAAAACAATTTAAATAAATATTACTAATTTTATAATAGCAAATGTTTTAATTTTCATTTTTCGGGAATTTTTGTTTCTTGCTATAAACTTGTTATAAACTTCCTATAAAATATTATAAACTATTTAGGGAGCCACATTTTTAAAATTAATAATTTTTGGACAGTCTTTCAAACTTAGCCTTACAAAAGAAAGTCCTTAAACTCCAAAAGTTCGTGAAAGGATAAATCCTAAAATTCAATAAAGAATTTAAAACTGCATTACGTATACGACAAGTGAAACCTAGAAAATGATGAAGTTCTCATATGTTTTTTGTTAATTTAATTTTTAAAATAAAAAAAATAAAAAATTAATTATAAAAGAAATTATTTTTTTGAATTTTTTTTAATTCCTTATTAAATATATAATAATCTTTTACAGCTATTTGCTCCTCGCGCTGCCAGAACGGCGGTAATTGTACGGCTCCCAACACCTGTAATTGTCCATCGGGCTACACAGGACGTCACTGCGAGCAGGATGTGGATGAGTGCCAGACGGAGAAGCCCTGCGATCAGCAGTGCTTTAATACTCAAGGATCCTACCTGTGCCGCTGCCGTCAGGGATTCGTCCTGCAGGCGGATCAGCAGAGCTGCAAGAAGGTGTCCACGAATTCGGACGACGCCTTCGAGGCTCGCGATCTGGAGAACGACATAGACGACACGGATGCCGAGGTGGTCACGCGGCTCCAGAAGATCGAGAAGTCGTTGGCCAACGAGCGAGTGCACACCAACGAGCTGCAAAAGTCGCTTCAGGCCACCTACAGTGTGGTGGACACTCTCAAGAGCCGGCTGAGCACGCTGGTAAGAGTTGTGAAAGGGATTTTTTTCGGATTTTCATTTTATTTTATGTGAACTTTAGTATTTAAACAATTAATTCATTTAAAAAAAACAAATGTGGTATCATATAAATATCTTGAGCATTTCTTAAAAAGATGTTGTTTTTTCTGGTAATTTTATTTAGTTTTTTTTAATACATTTTTTAATTAAAACTATTTTTTTATATATTAAAATTTTTTTTTTTAAATTTAGAGCAAATAATTTTTTGATATTACAATTCATTTTTAAGAAAATTGCTGTCTGTTTAATGGTTTTTGGGTTTTCTAAACTTTTTTTAAATTGTGTAATAAAATTCTTATTATAACTTACTTTTCTTCTACCCTCAGGAAAAGCAGGCTCAGGATGTGAGTCGACTGCAAACGAATCTGTACAAGACGGAGTCGCGGACCAACAAGCTGGAGGGGATGCTTAACCTGTTGCTGAAGTGCCGGAATGGCCCCAACGCCAATTGCCCCTAAAAACAGAACTGCATTTCCCCCTTCCCCACGCTACTTATTATTAAATGTTAGTTAACTTAATTGACCACTGCTCCTGCTTGTAAGCCATTCCCGAAAGCGAGTCGAGTGCCTCTGTAGTCTCTAGAATATCAGCCCTCGAATCCGAGGGGCTGTGCATATTAGTACTTAAGCGAACGTGTCATAAATGTATCGAGATCTGAAGTTATAGCCGTAAGCGCACCACCGCACTCAGCACCACCCATTGCGGATTTTGAATTGGGTGGTGCACCGATTAATTTCTGCATGTATCTGTATATAATTTTAATGTATATGAGAAATCACTGCACGAATAAATGCATTTTCTAATTTGAATAGTTTGCTTTTTCTTGGGCGTCATTATGAGAGGATTTACTTAGGGGACTTTGCAAAAAAATGTGGGGAAATATGGTATTCAAAAACAACAAATTTGTTCTGAGTCCTCCCACAAGGAAATCCTGGATCCTGGTCGTCATTCTAAGGTTACGGTCAGACGAAAAGTTCAGAAAAGTTCAAGTCTTGGTAGCCATTTATCTAGGAAAATCTAGAAATGGAAATGAATTCTGAAATTAAACTCAGTGTTTGTCCTATTAAAGTTGAAAAACAAATAAATAATTGTATATTTTCTATTTTCTGCTACTATTTTGGCCACTGCTGTAAATTTACATTAGCCAAGTTTCCAACCTAGTGCAATTCCACATAAGTCCGTGCACACTGCTAGCTCTGCTGTTATCGCGTGTCACGCAATGTTAACTTGACCGAAAAACATCGAAGACAAACACCGATGGTTCCAAAATGTACTAAGATTTCCATCACTGATTCCACCTCTAATTATTAGAGTCTAATAACAAACAAATTGTGCACAATAGAATTGTTATCAGTGCAAATATAGGGGACGCGACCAGCATGATTGGAACCAAGTCACCGTAGTCTCATCGACCACAATCGAACATTACAAATCTTCTGGAACATCCCAATAACAAGAAGTGACGTCACAAAAAGACTGCGCAGAAAAACAAGGGAAAACTGTTTAGGCAAGGTCCACTGAAAAAAGGGGCGGGGGAGCTATAGAAACTGATCCCCCAGATTTCACTTTTACCACAATTAAAACTGATTAAAAATCGAAGTGCAGCGAGTGCAAAGTATTCAGTTCACAATGACTCGCGATGAGAAACTGCCGCTCAAACAGGCGGAGGTCTCCATTCAAAGGTTTCACGATGTGGCCGTAAGTTACATACTATATCTTTGTTATAGGATCTATAGCTAAATTCCTTATAAACCCCTCAGGTTCCCCACCATCTGAGCCTGTTGAAAAACCATCGCAGCAATATTGAAAAGAGTCTGGCCCTCGGCGACTGGCAAAAAATCAAAAAGGAGGAGCTAAATGCCTTGAGGGTCATCAAACAGATCAAGAATCTGCTCCTCGAAATGGATGCACTGCGCGAAAAAGTAAGGGAGGAGGATCTGGAACGTTTCGATCAACTGATGCGACCTGGCAGGGAAAACGCCTTTGCTGGCATGAAGGATTTTGCGGGTTGGTTTGGCTTAGCCCCTTGAAAAACTCTTCTTAATCTTTTAATCTTTCCTCTTAGAACTGCAATTAAAGTCGCCCACCTCTACTCTGAATTCCCAGTACGACGAGGATCTGGATAATCACCAAAACCAGGATGTTGACATGAATAACCTACCTGCCCACCGGCACATGCCTCAACTGCAACTCAATTTCCAGCTGGAGGAGCACCAGTTAGCGCAAAGGCAAGCCTGTTTGGATCAGATGGAGAATCTGCAGAGGGAGATCTACGATCTGCATGGGATGTTTACTGGAATGCGTCAGCTGACTGTAGAGCAGTCGGTGGCCGTGGAGAAGATAGCAGACAATGCGGAAGAGGCTCTCGAGAATGTCCAGCAGGGCGAGCTAAATCTGCGTCGAGCCTTGACCTACAAGAAAGCCATGTATCCCGTCGTGGGAGCCCTGCTGGGCACTTGTGTAGGTGGACCCATTGGACTGGTGGCTGGCATCAAGGCAGGCGGATTGGCGGCCGTGGGCTGTGGCATCCTGGGCTTCACCGGTGGCTCTGTGCTCAAGGCCAATCCCAATGTAATGCACGGCAATATCGAGGAGGAGCAGCCGGATAGTGAGACTACCGAGAGACTGGAGCTCAAGGAGAAGCCGGAATGACCCGTCGCATCTACGGCTGTGGCCACCACGCACATCTGGTCGGCGAATACGCGACGTTTGGAGGCGGCCACCAGCGGAGTGATCTGCAGTGTGCGCAGCTATTGTTCCATTCAGTAGTAGATGAGCCGACACCGATTTTAGTTCAATATCCCAACCCATTTTGTGATTATCCATGTGCAGTAGAGCTCGAAAAAGAGCATCATCTTCTAGTTTAAGCGTTGGATATTTGTTGTTCACATGACACCGCCACTGTGTGTAGATTTTAAGGCTTTAATATGCAATAATAACTCGTAGCTTTAACAACTTTAAGTTTGAGTTTTCCATGTTCAGAAGGTAAAGAGCTTCTAGGTTTTTTCAAATTTGTTAAGGCTTTAATATGCAGTATATAGTCTTAGCTATTAACATCTTTTTGTAGAAATAGCCTACAAAAAATCTCCTAAACTAAGCGAGGACTTACAAACTAAGTTAAGATACCAGATGGGTAACTCTATCCCCCGATTTATAGGGGTACATTAACCGTGGTCCATGCCTGTTTGAAGTTCTTCTTCTGCGAGTGCTGCTTCTTCCTTAGACGCTTGGCGGTCTTCTTCTTCTTGAACCACGCAGGATAATTGCCGTACTGATCCTTGAGGGTCTTGCTGTTAAAAACGTGCTCTACGCCCGTATTTTCATTGGTTACTTTGACCTTTTCGCCTTTTTCGAGACTTTCCTGGTGCTCGTAAATCAGTTCCTGCTCCTCCTTGGATTTGGCCTCCTATAAAAAAGGATTTCAAGGAATTTATAAGAAAGAAATATTAAGAAAAAGTGAAGGTGTGCGGTAAGAACTAAATGATATCTGTATTTACGATGTATTTAAGGTAAATTTTTACCGAAAATCAAAAAACAAATACATAATACGCTACAGGTACCAAGATACCATCAATTATTTCACTAAACTCACCCTCTTCAGCTCCTTGGAGGTCTTGACTTCGACCACATCGCTGATGTCTTTCAAGATCTCGTTTCCATCGGCATCCAGGAGTCCCAGAGTTTTCTTCAGGCGAATCAACTCCTTGGCTTCATATCGCGCCTTCTTTATCTTGTTCATTTCATCGCGGCGTTTTCGGGAGCGATTATTTCTGCCCATTTTGCTTGTCGGCTATTAATTAATACCCGAAAATAACGACGAAAGAAGAAATTGCGTTCAATTTGCTAAAAACGTAAACACGTGCGTTCCGGCCAGCTGAAAAATACACTTTTTTATACCATTTACTTAAATATACCAATAGATTTAAAGTGGTCACCCTGAAATTTTGGGAGGGTGAATCGGCTGATTGGTTGGTGTACCCGCTTTAGCAGGAGGGTGTACTCGCTATATCCTTTTATTTTGTTTCCAGTTTAAAAAACACTGCGAAAAATAGTTGTTAGTTGTTGGATTATAAATTGGAAACTGGCTTACAAGTTTATAGGGAATTAAATAAATCTTTTGTAAGCGAATTTGAAATATTTAGTTTCTTATATTAATAGACATTATTAAGTTATATTAATAAAAATAATTGTATTATTCAAGACTAATTGTGGATGTTGGTTTATCAAGGATAGATTGCATTTAAGTTTTAAGACATGACGTTTTTTTATCAAAGGAAACCAAAATTGTGTTACTAAATCTGGAATTTGATGACCTTTTACTTACATTCAATACATATATTACCAATTACTTGTCTTAAAACCACAAATTAAGCTTTGGTGGTTTTCTCTTATTTCCTCGTTCTTGCCCCCGTCCCCATCCACCCTTCACATATTTATTTATTCCCCTCTTTATTTATTTACCTATTCTCTCTCCCTCTCTCACTTTTTCTGCTCTCAGCTCAGAATGCAATATGATTTTTGTATACAAACAAAATCAGCTGCTGAAGAGAGAAAATGAGAGGCTTGCAAAATACGAAAAAGTATAAAATCAAGTGGAGGTTTGTTTAACACGACTAGTGGATACTCTTTTTTAAAAGAATTTATAAATTTACATTAACTTTAATGCAACTCAATGGAGAATCAAGTTTTAAAAATATGTATGTCATACAAATTTGTATAATAATACGAATTATTTATTTTCAAAAATATTTAATGAGCTACTTAAAGGTGTATGTATTAGATTATAAGTCGAGTAAATAAATCAAAAGTTATTTTGGTGCTAAAAAAAAGATTTCAAATCTGTTTTAAATGCTCCAAAAAGTATGCAATAAAATAGTCTATTTTTATTTTTTTATTTTTATATATTTTTATTTCTCCTTCTAGTTTTTTAGAAATGTTACGATACTTTCGATTTGTATAGGGTAACTGGAAAGACCTCTCTTGCACATGCGCAGCAGCGGAAACCGAGGCGGAGAAGCAGAAACAGGGTAAGTGTGTCGGGCTCAGCTGTAGAGCCACCAATACCACCACAGAAAAGAGACTCACACACACGGACATACGGACAAGCAGCTTTGTTGGCCAGTTTGTAAACCTTCTGCCATCATTCGCTCGTCAGTCGTTGTTGCTAGCATACGTCACGGAGTTCCTGTAGCGCTGCTCTCCGCACTTCTCACCCCCTCTCTCAGTTCTTAAAAAAACGGAAGTAATCAACACAAAAAACAATTAAAAACATTCTGAAAATTGTGTGAAAAGCTTTTGCTGGTGCAAAATATTGCAGAAATCAGAAATCAGAGAAGGGAAATATCGCCATCAATCGATCAATAAACTCCGAGCAGCAAGTAAGTGCAGTTTTAACCCCCAAAAAAAGAAACCCAAAACTTAAGCGGAAGTCCTTCTCCAAGGAAAGGACACTTACACTCACACACAAAAATATGTGTATATATTTTGGGATATATTTCTCAAATTTTTAGCTGCAAGCCGATTTACATGTACACACATCTCAAGTGCAGCCAAGCGATACATACACAAAAAGTGCACAAAACACACAAAAAAGCAAGAAAAAAGTTCTGATTGCACCTTCGCATCCAAAGAGTTCACACTTTTGCGACAGTGTGTGTGAGTGTGTGAGAGTTTTCCTTGGTTTCCTCGGTCAGGCCTCCCAACAAGGAAAACTTCTCCACACACACATTGAATTTTCCCCCAAAATGTTTTCCATTCGCCTGCAAATCGGCCGAGTTTCTTGTTAAGGGGATTTCCATTCTGGGCATCTAATAGCCATAAATTTGACTTGCATCACGTTTTCAGCATTTGTTGCGATCGTTATCAGAACCGTGCCACATCTCAGATCTCTGGCATTTCCCAGCTGACGAGCACTGCAAAAAAAGGGGGTTCTGAAAGGGAAACGAATGGAAAAAATCTAATTGGCATTTTAGGCATTTTTTTTTATTTCCACTAGATTTATTAAAATTAAAGTACTTAGAATTTAATCAAATTATTAATTTTTTCTATAAAATGTTTAAAGTGTTTTCATTTTAGAAATTTTTTGAATAGTTTTACATATTTTTGAAAATATTAATATTACTGAATTTTTATTGGTTATTTTATTGGTTATCTTCCTACAACTTGGAAAAATTCCAATATTAATATTAAATTTACATTTAGAGTTTTCTCTAAATTTAAAGTAATTTTATCCTGCGTGTTCAGGCTCATTTAGCCGCTGCACTTTGCCCCACGATCGAGTTTTATTTTGTGCAATCATTATGACTATGTGTTCATGGAGTGTCATCTGGCGATGCCAAGTGCAATGAATGTTTCGCTGATTAACATCTTAATTAGCCTCGCCATTATTTCCTCAAACTATGTATGTACAACTGAGCATTTCAATGGCCAAAAATCGCTGGCTGCCTGCCAAACATTTGCTCAGATGTTGAGATTTTAACCAAAGACAAACGAAATTAGGGAGCATTTTCGAAGAGAGAAAAGAAAACCTTTTGCCACTCCACCACAAACACAAATGCAGGCCCGAAAAACCCAAACCCAAGTGAATCATGCGGCAAATGTGCAGAACAGGTCTTGCAGTTGCAGTTGCCATTGTCCATTGTCCATCCATTTTTCGAGCTGAAGAGTAGAAGAACTGAATAAAAAAACAGAAGAACCGAAGGTGCTGGATCGAAACGGAGGGGCAGGGTCCAAAAAACGAAGGGGCCGAACGGTCGGTCCCGGATGATAAATCAAGTCTGGCCAGTTGTTGTTTGTCTGTGGCAACGAAAGAAAAATTGAAAAACAAAAGCCACAGACAACAACATAAACAGCGAACAGCTGATGATGCTGCAAACTCTTCACTAAATGTGTGTATCTGCCAGATATTTACTATAAGTAAGTAAGTAAGTTGGATGCCCGACGATCGCGGCCAACAAATCTGGTCGCCTTAATTGGCCAAAAGGGTAACCGTAGTCACAGAAAGTCCAACTTGTGCACAGGGAGAAAAAACTTAATTATTTCCTTACTTAAAAAATTAATCTAACTAAATAAAAATGGAGCTAAAATACATTCCCCAATATTTAAACAGAATTTCAAACCTTTTTTTAAACTTCTCACGGCTTAAAATGTTTCTCAATATCAATATATTAAAATCAAAGGAAAAAACATTTTTTTTTTAATAATATTTTTTTCTTTCGTTTATCATTGGTATCAGTCAACTATTTTTTTAGAACTTCTTCTATGTGTAGATATTTTACAGAAAAAATGTTACTTATTAAAAATATTTCAAATTAAAGAAAAGATTGGAAATACTACAAAATTTAAAAAAAAAAAACTAAAAACCTTTTTTTAGCCTGCAAAAAATTCCAGAAAAATAGGGGGAAGCCTAACAAATATTTTTATAAATTAATATGAAACCATTTTCAATTTTCTAAATATTGCAACATTTAAACATTTCTCTTAGTGTGAATTGTTTTTCCTGTAATCAAGATATCGACCTATTTCGATGATTTTTTTTTCAGCCTGTATCAGTGTCAATTCCTTTGTGTGCTATTTTTGAACTAGTCTTGCCTTTTAAGGCGCTGACCACCTTTAAGGCGCTTTTCCCTCGGCAAAGCCTATCGCTGAGCAGAGAATAAAGGCAATTAAGTCATCGTTAGACGACGGCATTAGTGGGTTTAATTAGAACGCTGGCTGCCAACTGACGCGGCATTTTGTCAACGTTCCCGAGGGTCGTCGTCAGGCGTCTCAGCCCATCGGTTTTAGATACAAAAACCCAGTACCCAATAACCATTCCCAGTATCAGGTAGCAAAAGTAGGCAGCTGTTGGGCTAATCCCAAAATGGCACGCATTGCTGACGGGCCTCCATGGACCCTCCTCCTCTTTCTCTTTAGAGCCCGATAATGCCCGACTATAATTAGAAAGTTAGTCAGTCACCCGACTTGACGTAACTGTAATTACGCATGTGTATCCCAAAAGATATCCAAACAAAAAACCAAAACAATGAACACTTGATGACGTTCTTGTCTCGGTTTTGGGTTACTGTTTTTTTGTTTTTTGGGCTCCTGGCAGGTCCTCTGATTTATGGCAGGCGAAGAAAGTGAAATTTTTATGGTGTGGGTAAAACCTGTTTGTTAGGACACAAGAAAAAAAGAACAAAAAACAAAGACCAAAGTCAAGTTCAAGTTGTATAGTAATTTCCAGTTATGTAAGTCGCTTTTTTTCCTTCCTCCTCTGAGGTTCTTGACTGCGCATCAAAATGTCAAAAATTATGTCATAATTTCAGAAATAAACGCAGCTGCAGTCGGGGATTTTATAGGGGAGGCATATAAGGGGGGTGGGTTCCAAGTTCCAGTTGGTAGAACGTTTGTAGGCCCAGTAACACTGCACACTGCGCAGTTCCTCCCAAAAACCCTTACCCCCGCTTTTCCCATTTGGGGGTTGCTGACGTGTTCATTTTCCACTGGCGCTGATTTGCAGCTATGGGCCTTTCATCGATTTGCAGCTTAACCATTTTTAGGGGGAAAAACCTAGGGGTCTTGCCAACTTGGGCACCCTGCAAAAAACGAACCAAAAATAGCAAAGGTGACCCCCAAAAATTCTGCGGAACGGGAGGCTGTGAAAAAGTTTTTCCTGGGCCTACATTTCCCTAAATGCGGAAGTCGTTACTTTGTATATATATGTTTATAGGGTATACCGTATATATACACACATAATTGCAGCGAGAGAGTGAACCAAAACATTCGAAGGTTGCTAGGTAATCATCATCATCGGGGAAAATGCCGACGACTGCGCAGGTCAAACAAATTTGTTTGTAAACAAAATCGGACTAAGAAAAGAGAGTAGAGAGAGGGAGAGAGTTTTCTCTATATTTTCCTGCGATTTTCCTGCACTGAAAGTAGGGGAAAAGCCAACAGTAACAGTTAAAGTAACCAACTGCGGTCGAAAACTATTTTAAGCCCAGCGGGGGGACTTTCTGCAAGGAGGGGAGGGGGGTTTAGGGTTCGGGTTCGGTCGATTTATATTTGCCCATAAATCTCCCCTTTAATTGGCGACGTTCAAACACAATTCAGGCGCTTAAATTGAGGCACTTTGAGTGCTATATTTATGCCCGACGGCTCTGGAAATTTATTCCACAATGGTGTCAAAATTTAATTTGATTATGAAGAAAAAGGAATTTCATTTAAGTTAATAAGGATACAAAGGGGTGGGAAAAATAAAGGGAAATCTCATCAATTTGCATTGGGTTTTTATAGGCAGAACAATCATTGAAAACGCTTTCTTAAACTGCAAACCATAAATCAGATAAATATTTAGTAAAAAATTAATGCCTACTTTTAGGCGCTAAATAAAATGATTTTGATTTTGCAGAGATTTTTATTTAAGCAAACCAATTTTTATAAGGTAAAAGTGATTTATAAAATATTTAGAAAATGAAAATTATTGTCTAGTTTATTAATGTCTACTTATAAGGTAAATGTGATTAATAAAATATTTAGAAAAGAAAATTAATGTCTACTTTTAGGCGCCAAATATAAAGATTTTTCATAGATTTCAATTAAACCTACAAAGAAAGACAGTAATTTTTTTCCCCCAAGTGCAACTGTTTTTATTACAATATTGACACGTTCTAAAATCCCTATTATTTCATTGCGACTCTTTGTTATATTTAAAGTCATCATGATGGTGATGAGTCTAGTCATTTCCGAGTCACCAGTTGAGCGCCTGATGTAATCCGCCAGAAGGGCGCGTAAATCGACTGACTAGATTGATTGATTGTTTACTATAGATTGGGGGGCCAGAGACGGCGCTGACCCAGAAATCTATAAACGACAGCTGGACCCCAGAACCTAGTACTGTAATACTGATAAACAAAGTGATAAAAAATATGCGTCGTGCCCAGCGGATTTGCCTAAGAAGAGACAACACATTGAATAAGCGCACAACTGCGTCTCACGTACTAATTGAAATTACGCGTTATAAAACAACCATTTATATAGAAGTATATACAAATATAATAAAAAGCACATCTAAATGCCATTAATATGTACAGCCAAAGTGCAGCCAAGGTACGCGAACTTGAAATTATATATGTAGGTACATACATATACATATGTGGAGGCAGAGAACCTGCAATCCCACATTTATCATCGATCGTTTGATAAGCAGCCACCACACAATGAACCTGGATTCTCAGAGGTATTGGTACAGTGGAACCTCACAAGTGTCTCTTAAGTGTGTGTGCCTCTGTGACATCAAAGAAACGTTTGCGTCATTTGTTCGAGGAGCTTTACAGGGGGTCTTCATGGGCTTTGCAGATATGGCTAAAAATATTTATAGAAAAAAGATTATAAAGAATATTTTTGGCATTTAGTGATTTACAAAATTTTAAAATATATATTAAGTTATTTTGCTGGGATAATATTTATTAAATCAAGATGGTAAATAATATTTGCTTTATTATTTTAAAAACTTTTTCTAGTGATGAATTTTATTAATGATGAAATATGAAAATATTACTACAAATAAAATTAGCAGATGTATTGAATATTTATTTATGACAAAAGTTAACCCACTTGAAAAATCCATTAAAATGTAAAACAGTATTAGCATAGCAACATATTAGTATTAATGAAACATAAACCATTATAAGCCACCACAAAACGTCAAGTGTCTCATAAGCAAAACCATGATCGTATTGTTCTACCGCACATGGTATCCATTACAATGCTCCTAATAAATTCCACTGACTGCAGCTGAAAAGCATTTATGTATATGATTGTCCATCCAAAATGAAAACATAAAACGAATAAAAAGTTGCTTCACTTGATGTCGCATTTAGCTTCTGTCGATGCGTTGGCGTTCGTCATTTGCCTTTATGATATAGCGATTCCGATTCCGAAGTCCCCGAACTGCGCAGTATCTCCAAGCTATGCTTATAGAGGGGGTTATATATGGGGGGAGTTTGTGCGCAATAACCCAGAAAGAAATGCTCGGAACAGTCGAGTTCACTTAGGACTGGCCATGGTTCACTCCACTCCACCCTTTGATGCTGGCCGCTTTTCCAGTTTTCTAGTTTTCTGGTTGTGTTTGCATGTAAAAACGCCAACGTTTGTTGTAATCACTTTGAGACAGAAGATGTGGCAGCTAGCATAAACATTACCCCCGATTAGATTAGAGACCCAACATGTCTTCTCTATAGATATCTCGATCTGGGGTTTGTTTATTTGAGTTTAAAATGCTGTCGGGCGCAAATAGTTTTCTATTTCGTTGGCGTCTTTCCGATGACGCCAATATTGTTTACCTCTACGCAAAAGTAGGGGAATTTTTTTTTGTTTTCTTTATCATGTTTTTTAAACTTTTTTTCGAACATAAACAAAACGCGTGCAGACTGAGATTAATTATAAAGAAAATAAGACTTGGGGTTGGCCAATGGTGTGATATGGTGTATATGAAGAGAGAGATCACAAGACTTTGTGTGGGTATAGTGGCCATAAATACACATAAATTTCCCTATATATTTTTGGATATACATACATATATACCTTGCTATATCCGGTGATGTTTTTGCTGCTTTTTGGCACCTGTGAGTGCGCTTAGCTACTTTTGCAGCCGTGAGCCACTTTCCTCTCGGCTACAACAAAAGCTACAACTTGTCGCCGTCAGCTGTTGCATGATAAAATTTCTAAAAATATATAGAAATGGTGTGTGCTAATGGCTAATCAACCTTGAACCTGGCCGAGAGGTTGTGCTTTTGCCAGAAATATGTATCAATACATGCACTTGTGTGTTATTGCCCATTATCTAAAACGAAATGAAATTATTTAATGGGTGGCGAGAACGAGAATCGATTTTTGGGAGTGCAAAAGTAGCGGTCTGAAAAATAAATAAAAATACAAAAATAATTTAAAATATATTGATTAATAATTATTTATTGTAATTATTTTACACATTTCATTAATTTATTTCCGAAATAAATATGTAGATAAGAATAATAAAAAAATTAATTAATACAATTTAAATAATTGATAAAAGTAAAATTAATATTAAAAATAAATGAAATCAATAAGCTACCAGAATGCGGCAGAAATCATTAAAATTATGTATCTGTGCAAAATAAATCTGCACAAGTAGTAGCCAACTTTTAATGATTACACTAGTTTACAAAATAATATTCTTGGTGTGCTCCCCAGCAATTGATGGCAAATTCTGTTAGTGTTGGACCCCTAGATCGCGAAAATAGCATTAATTTTTTTTTCGATGGCACAGTTTTTTTTTAAAGATTTTTTAAAGTTCGAAATGTTAAATTTCGGACTTTTTTCGAACTTCTTCTTATATCTCGGCAGATATCCACCCGATTGGGCCAGTTTTAGTTTTATTTTAAAGTCAATAGATCAAAGCTCAACTTTGCCATACAGATCAATATGATTGGATAAGTAATGGCAGCGTAGAAACTTGACAAAGATGAAAAATGTGTTTTTTGGTCGACTGTAAGTCGGCTGTATATATCGTAAAAACTCGAAATAAACTGTTGAAAAATCATAATGGGTACAAACTTAAAGTTTACATCCTACCGAATAAAACATGCCGGATAGGCTCAAATCAAGGAAAACTGGATTTATGGTGGATTTTTAAAGTTCGGATTTTTCCACTTTTTTCGATTGACAAAGTCCAAATTTAAGATTTATCATAGGCGGCGACATGTAAACAAAAATGAGTGGTGATGGCAGCCGGGTCAAAAAATAGCTAAATCAGATATTTAAAAGCTAGAAATTTATAAAAATGAATTTAATTTTTAAAAATTTTTAAAAAATATTAAAATTCTTGCGTTATGACTGAGAGTATTTTTAATAAGTAATATCCATCTGGACAATTCATTCTTAAAAAGTAGCTAACCTTAACAGTAGTCAACTTAAATGATTATTTTAAATGAGCTCATTCTCATTCTCTGTATCGTCTATAGAATTTTATATCCGAACAAGCAGTAGCCGACACTTGATGATTATTATTTCAATTTATTTCGAATTGCATAATGTGATGATTGGCAAACTGGCAACGAACTGAAGTCTGAACTTATTCGAATGCCCCGTGTATTCTCCGCTTTGGCTGCGAAAATGACAGTTTGCAAATAGTTCTCAGCATTTCATTAGCATTTTTATGCGTTCCGATTGTCCGACAACTTATTGCTTGGCTGCCTTTTGCCTCAGCCATGACTCGGCATTAAACATTTGAAATTATTAAGCAGAGAAACTGTATTTCAGCGTGAACTTTGGAGCTGCCAGCTGCCAACTATTTTGCCTGTGCGAGAATCCCACACCCATGCACTTGAAGAAATTGATTTTCTCTTTCTTTAACAATGATTCAGTTATTCAATCTTTAATGCTAACATATTTACTTCTTATCAAAAAACCATACCATTTTGTTTTTTATTATTTACTCAATTTGTAACCTTGGTTAAGTGGTAAAGATTGTACATAGGTTAAAAGATGATTGAATAAGGCTTTGTTATCTCAAACTCTCCATATGAATTAAAATTTATTTTCTTACCAAAAATTAGACCGCTGATAAGGTTTTTCTTAAGAACTTCCAAAGTTCGAATCAGGATTTATGGAACATAAATATAAATTCTTTAAACTTCTTCAAAACAAACAAAACATAAAAAATGTTTTAAAGAAATCCATTCAATTGGTAATAAAACCTGAAATATTTCAACAGAGTAAATTAATAAATTGAATACATTATTATAAAGTTTTTTATGTGTCTTCTAAAATTAATATTTTGCACATACGATTTTTTAAAATTTATTAATATATTTTTAAAGGTATTTATTTGTATTTTTATCTATTTTAAGTTTCAATATATTTGTTTAAGTGTACTCATTATTCCACCCCCTTCCCCCTTCCCTGGGCAGCTTAGTCACTCGGGCAGCCCGTGGCCAGTTGGCAGCGAAGAGCCACTTGGTCTGGCGATAGAAAAGTATCTAGCAGATACAGTTTCGAAGGGGAGGGATCGCCGGGAGGGGCGGCAAAGTGTGTCAATGCGCAAACGTCAGAGCAGCTGATCGGAGAGCGAAAACGTTAGTAATACAGTATAGTATTTGTATATGGATGGTATGGTGTATGGTGTGTATATAGAGAGGGAGAGCCGCGTAGATCGCGCTTTGTTGGTAAACAAAAATCACGAACAACACGTATGATCTCGGGGGCTCTCTCTTTATTTTTTAGCGCTGCCCAGCTGGTTGGAGCATAATTTTGGCGCTTAGCTTTTGTTGTTTGTTTTTTCTGTAGCGATCGTGGCTTTTGCGTTTTAAAAAAATACATAATTATGGACTTAGATACGCTCGCGAGGGCTCTCTCTCTCTTTGGCTCTCTAGAAAATAAGTCCGAGAGATACTGAGATACTTTTTCAGCACTTACAACGATCGCTGCTGGCATTCGCCTTTGATATTTGAAAGCAGAAGCAACAGCAGCAGCAGCACCGAGCTAAAATCGAGTGCAGTGCAGAAGAAAAGTGAAAATCCCCTGAAGAGATTAGGTAAATAAACAAAAGAGAAGTGTGAACTTAGCCTAGCCGAAAAATAATAGAGTAAAAAGTGCAGCAGCAGCAGTACGAAAAAATACAAACACAAAGTATCTAAAAGATACACAGGTACGCACAGATACAGGTACACAGCACTCGCAGATACAGATACTATAGCTTTTGTTCTTGCGTCCGCTTTTGAAATTCAAATGCGCTTCCGTCGATTCAGTTGGCAAACGAGTGTCGACTAGGCTGTACCGTCTGCAGTGGCAAAATCCGCATCCAAAAATCCTAAGATACCCGTGTTATACCCGTGATTTTACGTGTGTGTTTTTCTTTGTGCAGTTCTCTAGTTTTCTCTAGTTTTTCACCATCCATAAGGTGAGCATCTCATCGATATATTCGAACTATATATATTTCCAATTGTTCTGCCAATTAGTGCCTATAATTGGCAGAATTCCGGATTCAAGGTCGCCGTTGACGTCATTTGGCTAGCTTGCATAATTCCGCATTATGCCATAAAGAGAAAAATTCTATACCCCCCATACTTTTGTTTTTTGTTTTCCCAAAAAAGAAAACAAGAAAAGTAACAAACAAAATTCCTTTAAAAAACAAAGGAACTTTTGCACTTTGACTGGGTTGAGAGCTTAAAGCTAATCAGATACGATTTGACTGATATGAATATATGCCCACATATAGATATCAGCTCTGTATGTATATAGATTGGCTATTGGTTTGCACTTGAGCGGAAAGCTTTATTTCTTTGTTTGAAATATTTTGTTAAAATATAAATAAATTCGGGAGAGATATTGGGATTTTATAGTCCAGAAATTCCAGTTTCCCAGTTGGCTTTGTCTTTCTTTTTACAGCTGGTCAACCCAACTAAATTAGTTCAAGTTCATTAGCCCAGCCCCATACCATCCCCACTATGTACCAAACTATATAGTACAATCAATTGAACAAAGCTTGAACTTTCGACTGTCGACTGCACACGCCAGACTCTGGGCTATAGTCTCTCTCGAAACCCAGACTATATAGTAAACAATGGTATAATAGTATACAAATAGAAATTATTAGCATAGTCGACGCTGTCTGGCGAATTCGTCTGGGGTGCGCTGCTTATCGCTCTTCGAAATGAGTTTGCAAATTCTATGTTGTTATTATTATTCTAGTGCTAGTTTATCAGCCAAACATGTTCCATCATTGAAGAAGTTTGTTGACTCGCCAACGATAGTTCCTCAATATCTAGTCTAGACTTATATAACCCATTAGCGATCAAGGTCGATGGCAAAAGGAAAATAAACAAAATTCTGAGCTAAAATAAGCGCTATGATATGGTATCTAAACGATGCACATAGAATATATAATATGCAGTCGAGAATATATAATGTATCTCCTCATTCCAAGGTGGCATTTATTTGGCTGCAGATGGGACAAAAGTGAAATTGAATTTACTGCAACTCAAATAAAATCTGTGTGGGGTCCATGACCAACCATTCCGCTGGGTTATCAAGGGTGTGCTGTAAGCTGTCGGCCATAAAAGTAAGAGCCCTCGATCGCCTGGCCCCTACGTGTTTATTTATAAAATTCCCCAACGCTTCTGCAATCGCTGTTGTGCAATGCAAACGCAGAAATATTTTGCCTCTATTTTCGGTTAGAAAAATGCATTCGTATGTATGTGCAAAAAAAATATGGCCAGGCATTTTGAGGTCAAGTTTTCAGGGGGTTTATTTTATTCCCTATACCGTTTATAGACCCAGTCCTTTCCCGCATTATCTGTCCATTTCATTACCATCTCCTGGCAATTATCAGAATTTATTTGAGCTGCCCAAGTCAATGGCCCCCCATCAAATTTGATTGTCAAACTTTCGCTGACATTTCGACTCTCGGACTCCGACTGCCTGCCTCATCAAACCCAATTTTCGTACGCTTTTTGTGTCTCTGCTAGCAGGAGATTTCACTTTGTTAGTTTCTGTGGCTTTTCACGTTTTTGTTTTGCGGTCAATTGCAAATTGCCACGGCAATTGTCTCTGCAAGTCCAGCCTTAGCTGTAGTTTTAGCTTTAGCTCCATTTCCATTGGCTTTTCGCCTCTGAGTTTTCCGTTTTTCGCTTTTCCTTTTCCGTGCGCCGTTTGATCGACAAAAATATGCCAGTCGAGCTTCTGGCATCTTTATGACGAAGCGATAATCATTTAAATGCACGGAAAAAAATTTAATAAATAGGAAAATTACAAAATAAAATTGTCATTTTTAAGGATATAATATAAATCTATTTATTATTTTGATATTATTAAATAAACCAAAGGTAAAGGGTTTTAAATTTTTTAAGATTTTTGTAGATGGCTGCAAATTTTTTACAATCATTTTTGTTTTGTCTTATTTATAAAATCACTAAACTATTTATAAAGATTTATGCCTGAATTCTTTTGCTTAGACTTTCAGGTGATTTTTAAAAAGAGTTAAAAATGTTTTCTTCTGTGTTTCAAATTTAATATATTTTTGACACATATTTTATGCCAGTGCACCACCGATTTAGTTTAATTAATCTTTTAGATAGATACATACGGGTATAGTTTGAGTAGACATTTTCCTATTGTCATGACGTGAGCCCGTTTCAAATTGCATATATGCAGTATGCACACAGTATATTCAGGCAAACTCAAACCACTCAACGATTGTGTGTGCCATATATAATTGCCTCGATCATAAGCTCGGCGCATGCACACCGCTGGAATTGGAATCGGAATCGGATGGAAATGGGATTGGGGGAGGTGGTTGGGGGCTATCAACTGGGAAACTTAATGGCCAGTGCAGCGATACTTTATGGCACTGGTTACTCTATTATTCAGTTGTCAGCACAGTGCTACAGAAAAAAAGATCTGATTAATGTAATCATACGTAATTGGCGCCTTTGCTTAATTTGCGTTGAGAAAATTTCACTTTCGCAATCGAATTCGAGTTCGAAAGCCGATTTGCATTGATTTCGCTTGAGCTATATAAAAAATAAATAGCATCGAAATGATGCAATAAAATATAATTGCCATCTTTAAGTAGGAAACGTCTCTTTTGTGTTTTCGAGTTCGCATTCGGATTCGCACATACATTAAAATTGAGCCAAATAAGTGAATTTCAAGCAGAGGCAATTAAATTAATTGTTATGGTTAACGAGGATACATACGTAGATAATATGAAGCTTATTAGATGCACTTATAATTTAAAATAAAAATTAAAATATAAAGTTTCTAGAAACTGGTTATTAAATTCAAAAAATGCGTAATTTTTTTTAATGTTTCAAAAAATTTAATATCGTTTACTTTTTTAAATAAAATTTACAAAATGTTTAAGTACTACCTAGTTATTAAAATTTATAATTATGTAGTTCTTAAAATTTTGGTCTTACCAAACTTTCCAGCCTTTTCCTCTAAAACTATTTAAATATCTTAAGTATTTCTAACGTAATTATGTTTTTAATTTTTCAAAAATGCCTACTTACCCAGGCACTCGGTCTATGCACTTAAAAAAAATCCTGCTGCTCATCACTTAGGCGAGTATGGGAATTGCAATTAAATGAAATTAAGTAGCCGCCCCATTGAACCGCGTGCGCCCACGCAAACAAGCAGCTTACTTGGAAAAGGGGGGTTTTTCCACAGAGTGGATGGTGATTACGCAATGTGCACACAATTTGCTAAGCTCATTTCTCACGTTTTCCTCTCTTTTCTTTTCACTTGCAGCTTCTACACTACGAAGAAAGAAGAAGCAAGATAAGAAAACAGCGTACAAACAAAAAGAAACAGAAACAAATACAAAACAAGAATTAAATAAAAGACTGAGCAACGTTCAAGCAAATCCAAGGAACAAACAAGAAACCAACAGCAACATAAGCAATCTCCCACATTTGTCTCTCTAAAGTAAATAAGAAGAAATCCGTGTGGAAAAAGCGCAACTTTGATCTCATACGAAAGCAATATATAAAGAAAAGCCAGCGTCTTTCACCGCCGGATCAGCCGCATTAACCCCGTGTATAATGTTAAGCAGCCTCGCCTCGTATCTCTTTGGATCGCCAGCAACATCCGAATCCATTAGCCAAGACGCCCAGAATCCCGCCCAGAACCCCAGCAACTCGAATCCGGGACCCACCAGCGATCCCTCGGCTGGCGATGTAATTGAGGTCACCTCATCGACGCCCTCGGTAGCGGGCAACAATAGGGGGGCGGTGCGCGCCTCCAACGGCAAGCGGGGCAAGAATAGGCGTGGCAAGCAACAGCGGATCAGCCAGCAGCAGCAGCGGAAGCAGCCGGCCATCACCAAGCTGCTGACGCCCTCGGGCGAGACCATCGACGAGGACTTCGACGAGGACGAATGGTATATTGTGGAGAAGGAAGGTGAGTTGGGAGCCTATGGTCCACAAAACACAATATAGAAATATTAAAAAAATATACAAAATTAAAAAAATAGTTCCTAATCTGAAGTACCCATTTGTCATAAAAATCACATGTATTTGTAACTATTAAATAAATTAAATAAAATATTAAGCAAGATTTCTGAAATTAAACCTCAAAATATATCTAAGCTCTGACATAAATTAATATTCATATTTTTCCTACAACATCATTAATACTTGAATATGATTCATTTATATAAATCTAAATTTTTGTCATATGAAGGCATACAAAAATGCATAATTAGTAATTGTAATAAATTATTACTTGCAAAATCATCCATTTTTAGGAGCAGAATAAATATCAAATTTCTAACAAAGATCCTTAATAATATTTATGTTAGTATTATGTACAAGCTTAAATTGTTAATATACCTTAAACTAAAATAAATTATGAAAATATTTCTTGAGAAAATAAATTGAAAATTTCAAAGCCGAATAGGCTTTATAAATAAACTCAAAGTCCCAAAATAAATGTTAAAATATCTTTAAAATAAAATGATGTTGTCCAAACCATTAGCTCAAAATAATTGTAAAATATTTTTAAAATATCCCTTTTTAAATTTGACATATTTTTAAAAACTTGACTCCTTATTTTCCAGACGAGGAGGACGACTCCCTGCCGCGCAGCGACTCGGAGGAGGAGCTCTCCGTGGTGGAGGTGTCGCAGGTGTCGCGGGGCGGGGCCACCGCCTCCTCCTCCGGCTCCTCGTCGGCTGTCGGCGGCCATGGCCCAGCGGCGTCGTCGTCGTCCCGCCGTCGGCAGCACCTCAACTCGCATTCCCTGTACAGCGGACCCAGGCCTCAGCAGCAGCGCAACTATCTGCAACGCTCGCGAGTCGCCCGTCCGCTGAGCATCAGCACCCTCAGCCCGCCCAGAAGTGTGACCGCCCAGGGACCCTTGGACCCTGACAATCTCCTAACCCAATCGCTGTACGTGGCCTCGCCGAGCGGCAGCGATCAGGGATTGGGTCAAGGTCTGGGCCAGGGTGCTAACGTGCTGATGGAGGAGTCCTGGTACGTAACACCGCCACCATGCTTCACCTCGATTGGGCCAATCAATATGGAAACATCACCATTTGAGAATCTATTGATTGAGCATCCAAGGTTGGTGATCTTTATAGTACACAAATACGAGTCCAAAAACCCCAAAGCCACCCTCCCCATCCAAAAAACAACCACAATTTACAGCCAAAAACGCACGCAAAATAATAGATCCCCCCATATGAATATTTTATTTTCATTTAATTATTTACTTCTTGTTTTTTGCATTACAGCATGTCCGTTTATCGTAGTATTAGGTCCACCCAGGAGGGCACCGAAAGTTTTGTTAATCTTGATCTCGGGGTATCGGCGGAGGTGCCGCAGCAGCGGGAGGATCCCGAACCGGAGGGTTCTGAGCCGCAGGATCAGCGCCAGGCTCTCCAGGAGCAGCGCTCCCACAACGCTCGCTTCGATCGCCATGCGGCCGCCCAGTTGAAGCAGCAGACGCTGGCTCGTCAGAGCCAGAAGGTAAGCATCGATTTTAGGCTATACATATTTTAATAGTGCGATGTAATCGGACTCGATGATTTTTTAATTTAAGTATTTGAAATATGACATCCATTTTTTTTATTTAAAATATTTTAGTAATGCACAATAATCAATTCGATGATTTTTCCATTTGAAGATTTTAATTATGACATCTCAATATTATTATTATAATATCTTAAATATCAGAAATGTTTTATTTTAAAATACCTTTTATGAATTTCGAAGATTTTTTTATTTTATTTTTATAAAACAAGATTTTTAATCAATTTAAAAAATATATTTATTAAGTTTTTTTTTGTGTTAAATTAGTTTATGAATTTGACTTTTAATACTCAATTTTTATTTAAGTTGCCAAGAATTATATTATATAAATTAAAGGTTTTACACTTTAAAGATCTTTGAAAAATTCCTGTTTAAAAAAAATACATAAAAATGTAAATATAAGGCCAAGAAAATATTTGTTGACTTAAAATTAGATTTATTTCGATAAAATGTATTTTTTTTGTTAGTTGAAGATTCCGCAAAAAAAGTTCAAAAACGTATTTCTAAAATTCTCAAAAAACAGTTGAGTTGACTGCTTATTAATCCACATATCCTCCTCATTTCACCCACAGAGCAACAACAAGAAGCAGCACCAGCAGCTCTGCCGCAGTGCCATCAAGCGGGCCAACAAGGTGCGCGACTTCCAGGCCAAGGCCAACCGCCCGCGCCGCTCGGAGATGCAGCACTGCAAGCTGGTCAGCGGCGCCAACAACAACCGCAGCAAGTGCTGCTACTAGGCGGGCACCACCCCAAAAAAACCATCCAACACCACCACCCACACGCCTCCCACGCCCTAAACGCCGAAGGAGGAGCATTACAATCATGGCAGGCGACGCGATTTTAATTAGTATTTTAACTTAATCCCCCAAAAATGAAACGAAAAAATTCGCAAAAACAAAAATGCCACAACAATATCAAAATCTAGCAGCTAAAAAAGAAAACACACACACATATGTTTAATTAATTAAACTTAACAATTAATTGTGTAAAAACGAAAAACAAAAGCCACAAAAAAATTTAACTATCTGTGTAAATGCGTAGGTTTTAACGTTTGCCGTTTCAATTTCAAAACTTATATGAAAAAAATACCAAAAAAATGCAATAAAATTTTCAAAATGAATATGCAAAAAAACCCATAAGAAATAAAAAACACACATGAAAAATGACAAAAAAATAAAAACATGTATAAAATAAGCAACAGAAACGATTTTGTTAATGTAGCTAAGCAAACTATATTATTTATTTAACAATCAAAAACACACACACACGATAACTTTACGGTATGTTTTGCAAAAACTTTATGTTTATTTGAGTGAGCAATCTCTTGAAATTGATCTGTTTGAGTTTGTATGAATTTTCAGTGTGTAAAGTGTATGCTTATCGACATGTAGGATGTATTGTATTAAACCCCTTAAACACCAGATGTAATGTTCTATTGTATGCCTGATTATGTTGGAAATGCGCGTGCGTATGTATGAAACAAAAATAAAAGTGTGAGAAAGGGGGACAAAAACAGATAAAAACATATATATAACAAAAGGAAAAAATCACAATAAAAAATGATTATGCTAAAACTTATATATCGACTTGATTATTATGGGAAGTTCGAGTTTGTGGAGACTCTTTTTGTTTAAATAAACAAATGCTTGGAAAGTATTAAAATATTTATAAATTCAGAATACCATTAATATGGTATTCCATATTCCATAAAAAATGTTTAAGTCAAAAGATAAAAGGATTTATAAATTAAATTATCAAAGGACTTGTTTGATTCATTTAAAATGAACCTTTTGAACTAATTTAATTTTGGACAACTTAAACATCTCCTAATAACGTATTTCTTAGTATTCTTGGTTTAATTTTAAGATTTTTTGTTATGTGGGTCAACTGTGGTGATTTAAGGAGGTTGTTGTCACGCTCGATGGACAAGGGCTGCCCTTGCTTGGATATGGATTTCCAGTCATTGTCCATAGAGACGCAGTTATCCCAGGGTCAAGTGGTCGGGAGGCGGACGACGAGCCTTTCACAACGCTTAAAGTGCCAAGTAATACTAATTAGTGATTAGTATTTTAGCGCAGACACGCTTGGCAAACGGTGGCAATTAAACGAGCCTAACCTGCAGACAGTTAGGTGCCGTTGACCTTGGCCAAAAGGTAAGGGGTTACCCTAAGCTCCAGCAGCTCCTCCTTTTCCTCTAACTTCCGCGATGCAAAGCAACTGTAACGGCGAATCGCAACGAAAGTAAATCAGCAAATGGAATCATCTCAGGTGGGCTCTGCTCCGAGATTCTTTCACAACCTGCAGCAGGTGGAGAGCCCTGAGAGCCACGAGAATGCGGTTGGCTGGCTATGCTCTTCTACACAGAGAAAAAATACTATACCACTAAGAAATAATTAAAAGGAACCAGTTGGCAAACTAATTGTAAGTATAGAAAATGCAATGTGTTAAAGGATAAATTCTAAATTTAGGTATTCATAGGATATAGCGATACTTCTGACATTTCGAATAATTCAATGAGTAAATTTTAGTTTTAAAATATTTACTAACATTAATATGTACAGATATATTATGTAATTTTAATGCACCGTTTGATAGAATTTCTCATTAATGCAGTTTTTTATTACTTAATTTTAATTTAAATATTTAATTAATTATTTATTATTCTTATTATTTTTTTAAAATGTCTAATTTTAATGCAATCTTAAATAGAATTTCTTATTATTCCTCTTCTTTATTTTTTAATGGTAATACAAATATCCTCCTGATTAGGT
>JBAMCJ010004973.1:0-85309 GCA_037075205.1 Drosophila prostipennis | reverse complement strand
CGTTAGAGTTTTCGACTTCCTGTTTTCACCCACCTTCGTGCTATAAATAGAACAACTTCCACTGTAATTATCGTCGCATTCGCATTTACCATTGATCTTTGGCACACTTTAGGAAATTCATATCCTTTTCACACTTCTGATTATTTTCCATGACTTTTTACTTCGTATTCTGGTTATTGAACCTAAATAAGGTAAGAAATTGAAGAAACGATGTTTATAGATATATCACAAGGACCCTGGAACAAAAAACCAAAGGTGTCAAAATATCCTGTTTTTAAACAGGATAAGTGTCCAAATGGATCCCCATCAATTTTATTTACTTTGTTCACGCCAAAAGGGCGTTTAATTTCGGGAGGCAGTGTCGAGCGGCAGTTTTCTCCAGATGTCCACATCTCGCTCGCTCGCACTGCCCTTTGCTCTCCCTCTCCAACTCTCCCCCAAGTCTCCGCTCCGCTCAGGAGCATCTAAGCTAAGCTTCATGTAATTAGTTCCTATTTTCAAGTGTCCAAATAAACACACGCACATCGCGTAATAACCCGAAGTTTTTACGATTTCTGCGCGGAAATTCATACGCTTTTCCTGGGACTCATCATCTTCATCAATCAAGCCACCCCCGCCCCAACAGCAAGTTTGTTTCAAGAAGGTGCCACGCCTCCTCTAACGCCCACAACCGCTTATATACGATTTTAAAAATTTAAATATTTCGGAAAAGTAAAGAAGCAGTTTTGTTGTGATTATCAATACCAATCGAAATGTAGAAGACATTTTTTTAATCGGACCATTCGTTAAAAAGTTATGGCTTATCAAAGTTTATATCTCTGTTTTTCAATTTTAATACTACTGATGGGAATAATTCATTCCCATTTACAGAATACTAAAACCTAATTTTTTGAAATTAATTACTTTTAGTAATCACATTAAGAATTTTTGTGCTTACCAAGAAAAATAAGTTTTTTAGAATAAATTATACTTGGGTTTAGGATAAAACGTTCTTGTTCTTTTGTGTTTATTCAATTATGTTCTTGAATAAGCACATTTTCGGATAATTTGGGTTTTAAAATTGATTTATTCTTGATTCAAGAACGCGCCCTAATTTATTCTTAAAAGAAACCCATCAAATACTATCCGAAATCAAGTACAAATCGAGCTCAAATTTAGCATGCGTTTTTTCTGAGTGTAGAAGAAGGTGAGCGCAAAGCGGAAAAGGAGGAACGAGAACGTGCAGTGCAAGCTGTATATGCACACACACACACAAGGTCCGATCAGGAGAGAACTGATAGAAAAATCAGCAAGCGAGAGAAGCGTGAAGAAAACAGAAAAGCGCACATTCAATGCCAAATGTTTCGAATGTGAACGAAACGGGCATCGAGCGGCTGAGTGTAGAAACAGTGACAACTTTTAAAAAAGAATACTAGAGAGACGAGCAATCGAACTGTTTAATGCACAGCCGAGTAAGGGAGCAGCGAAAAACTGCGTGGTGCGTCGACAGCGGAGCAACTTCCCACATAACCGATTCGTGCACGTTAACTTTTATGACTTTAAGAATTTATGCGAGAAAGAGCATGTGATCGGAATAAAGGTGGATAAAGAGAATTAACTGTGCCTTATACGCCTCAGCAAAACGGAATAGCAGAGCATAATAATAGAACAGTAGTTGAGATGGGAACCTACAAAATAATAAATATTTTATAAAGTTGCATAAGCACAATATCAATAAATACCTTTTGCAGGTATTACGATACGCTGATCGAATGCAACTGATGGCACTATTTTCTGCTCCTAGAACGCCATTTACGTTAGAACATTGTTGTTTCATATCATTTAGAGCCATTATTTTTAAATACGCCTCTTCCTCGTTTCATTGGTTATGTTCAATAAATTTTGTAGGCAGTTCGCAGGTTCCGTTTTCCAAAAGATTTAACCGAGCGCGGCAATATAAATATTATTTATATATGGACGTCGATGCACTACGAGAAGTACAAACAAGTGGCCCAACGACACCAAGCACGTGCTTGTTACGCGCGGGACCCTTTATCAAGTAGGGCAAAAATGCGAGTTCGCGAGAAAAATACATGAAACAAATAGAGAAAGGCTACAACTAAGTTTGAAGCAAATGAGATAAAATGTTAGTTTTTAGTACAGGGATAGATGTTGAAGTGCAAATTAAATGATAAAGATTGTTACACTCATAAAAATTAATTTCTAAATTTTGGAAATCTTGCCATTGAATCGGCCTACCTTTGAAAATAGAAAAAAAATTTCTTGTTATTAGAAAATTTGTCTTTGAATACAGAAAACCTTTCTTGATGGAAAAAATTCAAGAAAGAATTTTTCTTAAAAATAGAAAAATGAAAATCTCATATGTTAGTTGTGAGAATTAACTGAATTAACTGTCGCAGCCAAAACATTTTTGTACGTATTTAAGGACAAAATCACCTTTGAATATATGAATGAAATGACCCTAGAATATAGAAAAGTAGGCATTGACTTCCTTCGGCTGCCGAATGTTAACGACAAGAAAAACGAAGTGGGACGAAGGGCCTACTCGGCCCGACTACTACCCGGCTACCGACTTCTCTGATCACCCGAGCGTCAGTTGTGAAAAAAATTCGTAAGTGATGGACGTGATTTTCAAGCGGATAAGAGGTGAAGCCTTTTTCCAAATATTCAAAGGTATGTAAACATATAATTTTTTGTATATCGCGCGTACAATTGTATGTATGTAATTAAAGGATAAATTCCTAATCTCTTTACCAAGCTTATACCACTTTAGTTGAATTGTTTTTTGCTAAGAGCTACGTACATACATACATTTGTGCATAAATTTGTGGGTGTAGAGTTCTATAATAACTTTATCTTATTACTCGCATTTTATTTATTTTTCAGAGTGAAAATACCTGCAGTTGCATCAGCCAAATAATTTGTTTGGCGAAGCTGTAATTTTGTTTTAAAACCTTCTAAGGTAAGAAAAATATGTTGTATTTGTTTGACATACTTATGTATGCATGTAAATATCTATGCATGTACCCGGCTCACCCGATCTGAAACCCGATTTTCAACCGTTTCATATTCTGCTCCTCTCTCTCGCTCGCTTGACCTACGCGTCGCGACGTTTCTCTCTTCTCCTTCTTTAAATTGTCATGATCTGACCTGCTTACATTCGGTCTCCCTTTGCGCAAAGGACTGTATGTAAATATATATGTATGTATGTACGTGTCTCTCCCGTGCCTCTCTCTCTCTCTGAAATTCGATTTTCAACCCTTCATTTTCTACCTGTCTTGCTCCTCTCTCTCGTTCGTCTGACCAACGTGTTTGTATTTTGGCTATTATTAACATTACATTACTTCAAAAAAGTTGTTTATCTAAAAACAAATCATTGATATCCCAATAACTCTTTTTTTCTAGATGAGGAAAGGCGAAGAAAATGGATCACCTTAGGTCATATGAAGTTCAACAGACCTTGGGTAATAATAATGTTTTCTTGAGTCAAAAATGTGTTATTTAAAAATTTGTAAATGTTAAATGTTTTAAATGTAAATAAATATAATATGCAAAAGAAAAAACCAAGCGACTATACTATATAGCTGCCATAGGAAGGATAGAAAAATTATTGTCAAAGTAATCTGCAAGGGTATATAAGCTTCGGCTGGCCGAAGCTAGCTTCCTTTCTTGTTTATTGCTTTAATTTGTAGCCTATTATTATTTTGATTTTTTCAGATTTTTATATCAATCCTTTCTGGGTGAATTTTGGACCAAAATTTTTGGTACTACTTAATACTTCTATTTTGTTCATATCTCAAAAAGCAAATTAACAAAAGTAGGCTACATTCCTTAAAAAAATGTTTGTGGAATTGCTTTCTTTCACTTAAAAATGCATATCTCCTAGAATGTGCACTCCATTTGCAAATACTTGGTCTCAACTTATTAACAACAAAAGACCGCTTAGATCTAAAAGCTCAAAAGCTTTGGGCCCCTCTCAGAATAGATCCATTTCCCTATCTCATGGGTTATTGGGTTTCTCGAACCAGTTGGTGGCGGTGGTGCGAAGCGCCCCACTTATGCAGAGTTCTGCGCATCTTTGGATCTTGTACAGATTCTTTAATAGAACTAGTTCTGTCTTTTCTGGGTTAACACCCAGTAGGATTGACATAAAAATATAAACAACATCTTTTTTTAAGTAAATTAAAACTAGCTATACAAAAAAAAAATTATATATATTTTTGAACTTTCCCGGGTTGCATCTCCGTTAATTGCGGTCCGATCACAACGAGCCATAGCTTTTCAGAAAGATGCATCTATTGCCTTTCAAATAGGGTCAGTTAAAATTACATTGGTCTAACAAGTTTCGAGATCTGTAAGATTTTATAAAAAAGTGCAGAAAATCTGGATTTTTGCGAATATCTTCAGGACGGTTCATTGGAAAATTTTTTATTGGTTCAGCGTGATCAGCGACTCAAAACCAAACGAAGAAAATTGGTCTCAGCGTTTATTTCGAAAAAAAAATCAAAGTTGTGAACTAGTGTCGATCTAAATTAAATAAAAGTTTTTGGAATGAGGCTGTTTTAACGGCAACATATTTAATTAAAAAAGCAGCCCCCCCCACCCCCCCCCCCCCCCAATTAATTCTAAAAACAATTTATACTTTACCCCAATACCCCCCTTTCAAACAAATCCCCCCATACGGTATAAAAACTCCAAGTAGGGCGCTTCAGGATAAGAAAACTCAATTTAAAATGTGTCACAACAGAAAGCCACAATTAAAATATTTAAAGATATTTGGTTTAACCGTATATGTGCATGATAAAATTCGGAAAAGAAAATTTGATGACAAATCATTCAAATGTATACTTGTTGGTTATGAACAGAATGGCTAAGTTCAAAAAAATGTATGGTGGCAAGAAACGTAGTTGTGAATGAAATCATTAAGGAGAGTACTAGGACTGTGGTAAATAACTCAGAGTTCCACAATGAAAATTGGAACTGGTATAAAGTATTCAGAATGATAGCACAGGACGACAGTGTTTTTGGTGCAGCCCTATGGACATTAAATTGTGTTAATATAGACGTATATAAGCATATCTGCATACTTAGTTTTCGAGTTTAACAGTTGGTATTTGTGCAATCGCGGTTTAAAAAAAGTAGCAACATTTAATGTTTTGATATAAGATATCATTGCATTTAAGGTTCCATGATAATTTGAGTCAATCAAAGCCTATGACCCATTGAAGTAATTTGTTCACCCCTATTTACAACCAACTTGATGCGGTGAACAGACTAAAAAAATACAAAGAAAAATATGTGCCCCTAAATATTTTACAGGCATCTAGAGGCGACTTTTACCGAATTTTTGAGATAAATATCAGCCTTGTACGTCGAAGGATGGAACTTATAGAATTTTTTTTTCTAAACACCAAAAAAGTAACGGGTCAGAAATTAGAAAGGGATTTCAAGTAGTAGGCTTTAGAAATGGAATGGAATTTAAGTAAAGCAAGCGATAGAACTTCTGCAGAATCCTTTTAACACTAAAATAAAACAAAACACCGTTTCTTGATTGATTTAAAAATGTAATACGTATTTTTATTATTAAATTAGATTTAATTAACTCAAATTTTTTACAATTACAAAAATTTGTTTCTTGAAAAGCTCTGGTCACCGTTAAAGAAATAGCGGCTTGCTTATTAGATTTTGATTGTTCGTCCTATTAACTTTATAGAAGATGTGACCGCTCGATAGACCAGTGAGAGTATACAGCATTCCAGGGATTTCATCGGATTCTGCGAAGCACCAGCTCAAGGTACTTCCGCTACCAATCGTCAGAACTAGTGAGCAGTTTCGCCATTTAGTCTCAGGGAAGCGTCACCGTTTCCAGACTTAGGTGAACGGGTGCAACTTGCAATATTTCTGATATGCTTGCTGATGACAACGTCCGTTGTCTACTCGCTGCTACCGTTGTTCTTGATCGCCTGTTTTGATATTTTGCTCAGTACGCTTCCCTAGTTTTTCATGCTGCGTTTCCGTTGATTTTCCTTAGCAAAATATCAGAGCTACGAATTATTGTGGCAAAAAGATTCTTTTTATTGACGCCCGAAAATTCTGTGCTTTCAAGTTTGATTGCGTCATGCCCCAGCAGTAATCGGCCATCATATTTTCATTTTACCTTCCCTGGTATCTTTCTTCAATGTTTTTGAAGTCCTGGTGAAATCGTTCGCCTTGCTCTTCGCTCCAAGGTTATGTGGAAATTGGTCTAAATGGCTATGCAGGTAATGGACCTTTATGCTCATATTACAGCCTCACTCTTTAACAGTGGTGGAGCATGTTTTTAACCAATTTACAATAATTTGAGGCTTTAAAAGACTTTTAAAAGAATTCCAAGCATTAAATTCTGACATTGAATTTATAAAGTTTTTGTCTTTAATAAGCGTTCTTATTTGTGGACCGGCGAAAATTCCAGACATTAATTACTTTAATTACTTATTTTTGGAAATTTGTTTGAAACATATTGAAAACATGATCCTTGCTTGTTCAGCGCCTTTATGTGCGGAGGTGGAAAAAAATTTTATCTCTGGATTTATTATCTCCCAAGAGCAGCGAGCAGCGATAGGAAGTAATTTTTGTCTCTGGACAAAGTAAATGTCATTCCTTTAATCGGGAGGCGAAAAGTTCTGCTCTTTCCTTAGCTAGAACAAGGTCCCTTACAAAATAATCTAAATCATCTTGAGAGATTAATCTGGGTTCTCGGCGTGTCGCATCATAATCTTTTTCGTCATCGCAGGTCATTTTATCAATCGGGGTATTCGGGACAATATCAAATTTATTTTGAAACGTTGGGACGGGAACGCTAAACGCAAAAACAGCAGTCCTCGATGTGATTGGTTTGTTCAAACCAAATCATGGGTATTCCTCGCATGTTTTACAAGCAATGTTAGGAACCCATGGTTTATTTTCCTTCACTTTAAAATTGAAATATGCGGAGTATAGCATTCGCAAGTTGTCGTTTATAGGGGTTCTATAAATTTTAGATACGAATTCTCCACCTATATATAGCAAAAGCTATCAGGATCCTTATTACAACTTTCGAGTCTAGCTAAAAAAGTCAATATAAAATTCCTTATCAATGAAGGCATACAATGTCCTTTTAATAAATACCTTTCTTCATTTCCAGTAATGTTTAAGGGAAAAATTACCTCTAAAGTATTTTTTGACGTAAAAGCAAAAGCTGGCTTCTTTTTAACAATACCTTATGTTCAATTATTGCCCCCCTAGAACGGTACGCATGATTTGGATTAAAAACCACAGGCTCCAAAGACCCTAAACTTAATCAAATTTTGTAAAAAATGTGCTTAGTTTCTCACCCGTTAGTTTTTTGAAAAAAAAAATCTATAAATTCCATCCTTGGACGTACAAGGCTGATATGATAAATTCGGTAAAAAACGCCTCTAGATGCCTGTAAAATATTTAGGGGCACATATTTTTGTTTGTATTTTTACCCGTTACTCGTAGAGTAAAAGGGTATATTGTATTCGTGCAAAAGTATGTAACAGCTAGAAGAAAGCGTTTCCGACCCCATAAAGTATATATATTCTTGATCAGGATCACTAGCCGATTCGATCTAGCCATGTCCGTCTGTCCGTCTTTCCGTCTTTCCGTCTGTCCGTCTGTCCGTCTGTCTGTCTGAATGAACGCTGTGATCTCGGAAACTACAAAAGCTAGAAAGTTGGGATTACCAACACATATTCTTGGGCTTCCTACGCAGCGCAAGTTTATTTCAGCCGAGCGCCACGCCCCATCTAACGCCCACAATCACCCATAATCGCCCACAAATGATACTAAAATGTGTCTGGCGCCCACATTTTTAAAGATTTTGGATAAGTATAAATGCAATTCTGTTGTCTTTAGTTATACCTATCGAAATGTAGAAGAAATTTTTTAAATCGGACCATTCGTTAAAAAGTTATAGCTGATCAAAGTTTATATCTATATCTCCCTCGCACTCCCTTTAGCCGAGTGACGGGTATTAGATAGTCGGGACACCAACCCGACTATAGCGTTCTCTCTTGTTTTGTAATAGAAAAATCATGAATTTATTAAAAAGAATAATTAGTTATACATAGAACGTTAGAATGTTGCCGATAAACAATTAATGAAATCTAATTCGGAATTAACGACGAACGAAATAATTTGTAGATCCGTAAGAAAACTTGTACAATTTTCCACATTTCCCAGTGTCTGTGTACACTGCTCAAGTAAACACACTTGGATATAATGAAATCGTAGCTCCTTGGAGAACAATGTTAAGCCAACAAAAGCGCTTTGTAATTAAAAATGAATAATACGTTGAAAATCATGCACTGCTAAAAGTGTGTTGTTTCATGAATTGACATGGCAACTTAAATAAAAAAAAATCGGAATTATCTCTAAGGTATTTTCATCAAATAGTCTAGAAGATTATGGTTGGGTGGGTAGAGAAAGCAAGTGTCGAATATCCTCTCAGACCTTGTAAAACGTTAGCCTGCCAGTAGCAGATTTAAATTTTGTTCTTTTTTTCTATTCCTTGCTTTTTAACGGTAAATAATAAAGTAGTTTTTGTAGGAATCCTAAAAAGTAAAGTAAAAGTAAAAAAGTAAAAATCCTAAAGTATGAATGGACAGTTAGAGAAGGCACACAGACCCACCCCATCGCCGAAAGAGCTAAGGCACTAGAGGATTCCACCCGCTGTTCTCATAACTGGGTAGAAGGAAGGGAACGCTGCTAACAACTAATCTGTTGTATCGCGCTGGGAACACTTTTATTTTGCGCGAAATAGCCGCTTCTCATCCTGAGTCAACCGCTACAACTTTAAGGAACATGGAATCTTACGTCAGCTTACTGGACGGATCTAGTCCATCATACACTGGTTTCGTATTCATGTTAGCAGGTGGACCAATATCTTGAAATTCTGAAAGGCAAGATTGCGTCGCTTTAAGTAGCACAGAATCCGAGTACATGGCTTTGACATCCGCAACAAAGGAGGCTATTCACTTGAGGTGACTGGTGATCGAAATTGGATGCGGTGAAGCGGATTCTGCCATTGTGCTGTACGGAGATAATCTAAGTGCACAAGCCCTGGCAAAAGAAACAAAAGCATTGTCATATTGTGCAGCTTATGAATTTGTATGATCCTAATTAAGTATGTAAACAGATACACATTGAGGAAGTGTGTTAAAATACCGAAATATCGCAATGTGACGCTGTATATTGTAATTGATTTTGTATGTCTGCTAGCTACGAGATTCGTGCGGCTAGCTCAGAGAAGTTATGTGTTTGTCACACCAAATTTATATAAACGTGACCGCTCAGTAGATCAGTGAGAAGGCACAGAATTCACGGGTTCGAATTGCGTTTATTGCGGGTGGGATTACAGCGGGCTTGATGGCTCGGTTGGCCTTGGTGTCGCCTCTCGTGGTCCTCGGTGTCTCCTGGTGATGTTCGTCTCTGCACGTCGCACAGTGGCTCCTTGGGCCAAAAAACGTGCAATAAATCACTTTTTCGACTTTGTCCTAGAAAGATGCGACCCATACCAATCGACAGGTAATTGATCCACTATTACAAATATGGGCATTTCCAGGAAAAAGTCAACCAAACCCCAAAAATTAAATGTTGGTGGAAAATTTTCTTTTTTGGTTTAAAAATAGCATTGGTATCTATATTTTGTAAATCAATAACATTTCCTTCCAAATTAATTTTTTACACGAAGATATGCGGCTTTCAAACACGAGCAACACATACTGTATATCTCAGCAACATTTTGTTGTGTTTTTGTAAAATTGCTATGCCTTCTGTGGAAGTCTAAAGATCAAGCAGCCAATCCCATAAATTAGTTTAAGGCAAAAGCTATCAGGAAAAATGAAGACTTCTTTAATATTATTGGATTATATGTCTATTTTAAGTTTGTTTTTAAACATTTTTAATGTCGCGTCCGTAATCAAAAAACCTAATATTTTCTTTTTACTTTTAAACCAGCTCTTATGTTTAAAGCAAGGATAGTTGGAACAAATTAATTATGATTTTTTGACAACAAAAATTAGCGCGTTAATATTTTTAAAGAAATTTTAAGGTCTGTCGCGTCCGTAATTTATATTTTGTATTTCCAAAAAACAATTGATCATTGGGCGCGTTCAGCAGAACAACATGATACCTGATCACTGATGGATTTCTTACGATAGTTCTGCTGAACGCACATGATTACTAATCATGATGCAAGAATTTTGCATCAGTGATCAGGTATCAGGTAGCGTAAAAATAGTACGCTACCTTTTCTTGATACATGATACATAGCTGTTGGCGTGTATCGATAGGCGAAATATCGAGTAGAATAAACATAAGAAGAAGAATGTAAACAAAGGCAAATATAAATGAAAAACTATGAATTCGGTTGAATCTATTGTTATTTTGCAAGAATTCTTTGATTTTGATGTGGCTACCAATGCAGTGTGCAATGCTGTAATTGCGGAGGTGGACGAAATGGATTTAACAACTCGCCTTTTTAGGAAAAAGAGGCGCCATGTAAAATCAAAATATTTTTATGAAGAGACTGTCCAAAACTACCGCTTGGACCAATTTAAGGAACATTTTAGAATGTCTCGTGCAGTTTTTGAGGTAAAATACACATTTCAAATTCAAAATCCATTATTAATTAATATATTTATTTACAGTCGCTTCTTTTGGCAGTAGCACCTAAAGTCGAAGCTCTGAAGGAACCTATTGTCCACGTTTGTTTGGAGAAAAAACTTCTTTTCACGATTTGGATGTTGGCCAAGCAGGAATCCTTCTTGGCTGTTGGCGATCGATATGTAACCCTTTTTCAAATCAAAAAAAATGTTTGTAAAAGATATGCCCTTTCAATTTTTGACTTAAAAACGAGGACGGAAGCTAACTTCGGCAAGCCTAAGTTTTAACACCCTTGCAGATTTCATGAATGAAAACTTGACTAGAAAAGCAAGATGAATTAATAAACAACAAAATATTGTATAATTAAAAAAAAATAAAATTTTAAAAATTTTCACCCTATTGTTCCTATGGGAGCTATAGGATATAGTCGTCCGATCGGCACGCGCTTTTACCCTAATCATGGTGTGCATAAAAGAATAAGGTTTGGAAAGTCGCATCTCTTAGTTATGCGTTATTTGCAAAACGTCCATTTTTTCCATATTTTCCAACTTTGATGGAAAATAAAAAAAAACAAGAGAGAACGCTATAGTCGGGTTGGTGTCCCGACTATCTAATACCCGTCACTGAGCTAAAGGGAGTGCGAACGCAGTAGTCGGGTTGGTGTCCCGACTATCTAATAAATGGAGATAAAAACTTTGATCAGGCATAAGTTTTACACGAATGGTCCGATTTGAAAAATGTCTTCTACATTTCGATAGGTATTATTAAACACCACAAAACTGCATTTTTACTTTTTCGAAATATTTAAATTTTTAAAATCGTTTATTAACGGGGCGTGGCACCATTTTGAAACAAACTTGCGCTGCGTAGGAGCTCCTAGCTTTTATAGTTTCCGAGATCTCAGCGTTCATACAGACGGACAGACGGACAGACAGACAGACAGACATGGCTAGATCGACTCGGCTAGTGATCCTGATCAAGAATATATATACTTTATAGGGTCGGAAACGCTTCCTTCTACCTGTTACATACATTTGCACGAATACAATATACCCTTTTAGTCTACGAGTAACGGGTATAATTATTTAATATTATATTTTTTATACTTCCCTAAAACGTTATTTGGACTTTCTTCTTATTATTAGGAAAGTTGTAGCTGCGTCCGCGTGCGTCCGCGGTTTTAAGAGCCAAAAAAGGTAAAAAAGTCATGGTCCCAGAAATTGCATATGGCGCAACCTTGTGAAAGATTTGTCCAAAACATGGTTTTAAAGTCCTGAAAATTTGATATGATGTTCAACAGCTCGATATAAGAAACTTTAGTTCTACCACTTTTGGAAAAACCCGCTAGTTTAGGGAAAACAGCTATAAACAGATAAAATACGGAAGGCCTTAACTTCTAAACTACTGAAGCTACAGACTTGTGCTGTATTTCGTTTGAAAGGTATTTTACAATTTTTTAAGCGCCTTCTATATGTAATTAATTAAAAAATGTAATATTTAAGATATGCACAAAACAAATTTTTTTTTAAACTTTTTTTAGTTTTTTTTATTTTTCCCAAAAACGCCTCTAACGATTTCCTTCTTTTTAAAAAAAGTTTTTTTTTGTCGGAAAAAAAAAGGATTTGTTTTTAAATTCTGACTTGCCGATTTGCAAGTACGCCTCTGCGACGCCCATTCCCTGTCTCAAGCAATATTTTGAAAGGTGGATCAATTATCTATCATTTGCCGTTTACATCATTCAATTATCTTCACTGGTTCAAAAGTTATGATTTATTACCAAAAAAAAAAAGTCAAAAGGCGCCACTGTGCGTCGCCTCGGTGATCGCCTGCCTCGATGATTAAGTGCCCCGGTCCTGTAGCTCCCTGTAGCTCCTTGTAGATGCTCGGCGATGCTCGTCTCTGATACGTTGACTCGACGACTACTCGTAGAGCCTCGGACTCGCAAGGAGATCAGCCGTGCTGGTTTGAAGAAGCGTCACCGTTCTCAGACTAGGGGAACAGGTGCTGCGTTCTACAGGACAACGCCTCTAGACCCACAACCGCCTGTCCCTTTCCTTGCCCCGGATGGTCCCACTAGGTTCTGCCTCGGATCGCGCTGACAGTCCAGGTAACACCTGGAGGCTGCCTAGTGCTCCACCTTGCTTTTACGCCTAGTGTAAACGAACGTTCCACCCTGGCCTCACCCGCTAGCTCGTTCGTGACATTTCCGCGTAGCTCGATGTCCGTTGCTCTGCTGGTACTTGGGGTAAGGGTCACACGCCGGTTCCGGGCTCGTAGGACCGTTGGGTCTCTCTAGGACAGCGCCTTGAAATGACCACCGGCCTGACCTCTCTCTAGGACAGCGCCTTGAAATGATAACAGGCTTGTTCTCTCTAGGACAGCGCCTTGAAATGTCAACCGGCCTACGGCTCGCGCCAGGACCTGTTCGATTTCCACTTGACGGACTGGGCTGACGCCGGGACCCGCTAACCCTGGGTTTAGACGCTCTCGCCCCGAGTTCACGATATCTTGTCGCAGGACTTCACTGCTCGACTGGGCATTTGGGCATTTCCAGGAAAAAGTCAACCAAACCCCAAAAATTAAATGTTGGTGGAAAATTTTCTTTTTTGGTTTAAAAATAGCATTGGTATCTATATTTTGTAAATCAATAACATTTCCTTCCAAATTAATTTTTTACACGAAGATATGCGGCTTTCAAACACGAGCAACACATACTGTATATCTCAGCAACATTTTGTTGTGTTTTTGTAAAATTGCTATGCCTTCTGTGGAAGTCTAAAGATCAAGCAGCCAATCCCATAAATTAGTTTAAGGCAAAAGCTATCAGGAAAAATGAAGACTTCTTTAATATTATTGGATTATATGTCTATTTTAAGTTTGTTTTTAAACATTTTTAATGTCGCGTCCGTAATCAAAAAACCTAATATTTTCTTTTTACTTTTAAACCAGCTCTTATGTTTAAAGCAAGGATAGTTGGAACAAATTAATTATGATTTTTTGACAACAAAAATTAGCGCGTTAATATTTTTAAAGAAATTTTAAGGTCTGTCGCGTCCGTAATTTATATTTTGTATTTCCAAAAAACAATTGATCATTGGGCGCGTTCAGCAGAACAACATGATACCTGATCACTGATGGATTTCTTACGATAGTTCTGCTGAACGCACATGATTACTAATCATGATGCAAGAATTTTGCATCAGTGATCAGGTATCAGGTAGCGTAAAAATAGTACGCTACCTTTTCTTGATACATGATACATAGCTGTTGGCGTGTATCGATAGGCGAAATATCGAGTAGAATAAACATAAGAAGAAGAATGTAAACAAAGGCAAATATAAATGAAAAACTATGAATTCGGTTGAATCTATTGTTATTTTGCAAGAATTCTTTGATTTTGATGTGGCTACCAATGCAGTGTGCAATGCTGTAATTGCGGAGGTGGACGAAATGGATTTAACAACTCGCCTTTTTAGGAAAAAGAGGCGCCATGTAAAATCAAAATATTTTTATGAAGAGACTGTCCAAAACTACCGCTTGGACCAATTTAAGGAACATTTTAGAATGTCTCGTGCAGTTTTTGAGGTAAAATACACATTTCAAATTCAAAATCCATTATTAATTAATATATTTATTTACAGTCGCTTCTTTTGGCAGTAGCACCTAAAGTCGAAGCTCTGAAGGAACCTATTGTCCACGTTTGTTTGGAGAAAAAACTTCTTTTCACGATTTGGATGTTGGCCAAGCAGGAATCCTTCTTGGCTGTTGGCGATCAATATGTAACCCTTTTTCAAATCAAAAAAAATGTTTGTAAAAGATATGCCCTTTCAATTTTTGACTTAAAAACGAGGACGGAAGCTAACTTCGGCAAGCCTAAGTTTTAACACCCTTGCAGATTTCATGAATGAAAACTTGACTAGAAAAGCAAGATGAATTAATAAACAACAAAATATTGTATAATTAAAAAAAAATAAAATTTTAAAAATTTTCACCCTATTGTTCCTATGGGAGCTATAGGATATAGTCGTCCGATCGGCACGCGCTTTTACCCTAATCATGGTGTGCATAAAAGAATAAGGTTTGGAAAGTCGCATCTCTTAGTTATGCGTTATTTGCAAAACGTCCATTTTTTCCATATTTTCCAACTTTGATGGAAAATAAAAAAAAAACAAGAGAGAACGCTATAGTCGGGTTGGTGTCCCGACTATCTAATACCCGTCACTGAGCTAAAGGGAGTGCGAACGCAGTAGTCGGGTTGGTGTCCCGACTATCTAATAAATGGAGATAAAAACTTTGATCAGGCATAAGTTTTACACGAATGGTCCGATTTGAAAAATGTCTTCTACATTTCGATAGGTATTATTAAACACCACAAAACTGCATTTTTACTTTTTCGAAATATTTAAATTTTTAAAATCGTTTATTAACGGGGCGTGGCACCATTTTGAAACAAACTTGCGCTGCGTAGGAGCTCCTAGCTTTTATAGTTTCCGAGATCTCAGCGTTCATACAGACGGACAGACGGACAGACAGACAGACAGACATGGCTAGATCGACTCGGCTAGTGATCCTGATCAAGAATATATATACTTTATAGGGTCGGAAACGCTTCCTTCTACCTGTTACATACATTTGCACGAATACAATATACCCTTTTAGTCTACGAGTAACGGGTATAATTATTTAATATTATATTTTTTATACTTCCCTAAAACGTTATTTGGACTTTCTTCTTATTATTAGGAAAGTTGTAGCTGCGTCCGCGTGCGTCCGCGGTTTTAAGAGCCAAAAAAGGTAAAAAAGTCATGGTCCCAGAAATTGCATATGGCGCAACCTTGTGAAAGATTTGTCCAAAACATGGTTTTAAAGTCCTGAAAATTTGATATGATGTTCAACAGCTCGATATAAGAAACTTTAGTTCTACCACTTTTGGAAAAACCCGCTAGTTTAGGGAAAACAGCTATAAACAGATAAAATACGGAAGGCCTTAACTTCTAAACTACTGAAGCTACAGACTTGTGCTGTATTTCGTTTGAAAGGTATTTTACAATTTTTTAAGCGCCTTCTATATGTAATTAATTAAAAAATGTAATATTTAAGATATGCACAAAACAAATTTTTTTTTAAACTTTTTTTAGTTTTTTTTATTTTTCCCAAAAACGCCTCTAACGATTTCCTTCTTTTTAAAAAAGTTTTTTTTTGTCGGAAAAAAAAAGGATTTGTTTTTAAATTCTGACTTGCCGATTTGCAAGTACGCCTCTGCGACGCCCATTCCCTGTCTCAAGCAATATTTTGAAAGGTGGATCAATTATCTATCATTTGCCGTTTACATCATTCAATTATCTTCACTGGTTCAAAAGTTATGATTTATTACCAAAAAAAAAAAGTCAAAAGGCGCCACTGTGCGTCGCCTCGGTGATCGCCTGCCTCGATGATTAAGTGCCCCGGTCCTGTAGCTCCCTGTAGCTCCTTGTAGATGCTCGGCGATGCTCGTCTCTGATACGTTGACTCGACGACTACTCGTAGAGCCTCGGACTCGCAAGGAGATCAGCCGTGCTGGTTTGAAGAAGCGTCACCGTTCTCAGACTAGGGGAACAGGTGCTGCGTTCTACAGGACAACGCCTCTAGACCCACAACCGCCTGTCCCTTTCCTTGCCCCGGATGGTCCCACTAGGTTCTGCCTCGGATCGCGCTGACAGTCCAGGTAACACCTGGAGGCTGCCTAGTGCTCCACCTTGCTTTTACGCCTAGTGTAAACGAACGTTCCACCCTGGCCTCACCCGCTAGCTCGTTCGTGACATTTCCGCGTAGCTCGATGTCCGTTGCTCTGCTGGTACTTGGGGTAAGGGTCACACGCCGGTTCCGGGCTCGTAGGACCGTTGGGTCTCTCTAGGACAGCGCCTTGAAATGACCACCGGCCTGACCTCTCTCTAGGACAGCGCCTTGAAATGATAACAGGCTTGTTCTCTCTAGGACAGCGCCTTGAAATGTCAACCGGCCTACGGCTCGCGCCAGGACCTGTTCGATTTCCACTTGACGGACTGGGCTGACGCCGGGACCCGCTAACCCTGGGTTTAGACGCTCTCGCCCCGAGTTCACGATATCTTGTCGCAGGACTTCACTGCTCGACTCTGAGAAACACGCAAGGCGTAATGCGAGGATTTAGTCGTAACAGGAGTAGGAACAGTTCGCCTTGACTTAGCCGTGTGATGCCCTCTGGACCTCAGCTACCTGTGTCTCAATTCGGAGATTCCTGATGATCCAATCCCGAACGTCTCGACGTAGCGGTCTTGCTCCTTGTAGGCTCCCACGGCGCTGCTTCCGACGACTTGACTTGTGTTTTCACTTGTAGATTACTTGGCCCTGATTGACTGACTTATTCACTTTGATATCTTGACTGATCTTGACGGATTGATTCCTCAGGATCGACTGATCCACTTGCCAGCGCCCGGCGGCTTTATATACACAGAAAAAAAATCACAAAATATCAAATTGATAAGTGTTGGTTAATTTGACCTTTTTTAGGATCAAGTTTTGTCATATCATTCTACCATGAATAAATATTATTTTTATCTTATTTCATATTAATTTTGGAAAAAAAGTATATTTATAATTTATATGAAATCATATATGTCTGATATGATAAAATATCAAATGTCAACCTATCGTTTCGAATTTAGTTCGATAGTGTTCCACAGTTTACAACACTGTGCATGTGAGAGTGTGCGGCACTGCAACTCGAGCCAACAGCTGGAACTCTGTGACGTTAAATTATCGAGAATAAGGTGAGTTTGTATTATAAATTACATTAATTGGTTTTTTTATTGAGTGCTAAGTCGAAACATTATAAAGTGGTGGTGATTTTAACTTTGCCGTTGAGTTGGCACACAATTTAAAGACATTTCGGTTCTGAATGTGCGTGTGCGTGTGTGCCGGCCGCAGTTTTACGTTGTGTGTGTGTCACAGGAAAAACTAAAATAATAAAATGTAAGTTTTAAGGCGGGAGATACATATTGAACTGTAATTTCATGTTTTTCGTGATTTTTTTAACCAGTAAGGAATTGTGCAAGAATTTTGTAACTTGGCATGTGGATTACATTGTTTTTATAAAACAAAAACACCTCTTAACGAGGTAAAAAAATAGTGACGATCGCACTATCAACATACAAAAGTTCTGATATCACATTTTGTGACGAAAAATGCTTGTACATTCGACTCAACAAATATTCTTTTTAAAATATTCTCATTCGGTCCGCTTCTGTAAAATATTTCAGAATTTCGTCTTCAAAAGCATATTCTATTGCAGCGTGCCTTTTTAGAAAATATAAACCGTCGAAATCTAGCTTTTTTTAATGATTTCCCGCCAAACTAGTGGGTTTTTCTAAAAGTACTAGAACCAACGTTTTTCATATCCTGCTGCTTAACACAGTAAAATTTAGTTCAGGATCCTAAAACCACGATTTGATGCATACCCACAAACAAAGGGACAAACTATTTCATTTTGGGAAGAAGAAGAAAATCTTGTTTTTGGTATAACTTTTGACTGGTGCATTTTACGATATGACCCCTCATATTAAGCGCATTTTTAGTAAGAGTACAACAAGCATATTGCGAGAGATCAGTTATCCTCACCGGCCCCAACAGCTCCAATTTTCTAAATTTTTACATTCACCACCCTCTCTCCCAAACCAATTGAAATTGATTAAGTCTTGGTATGCAATCGTGTTAGTTTTTGCGATACCTTTCGATTGGTGTATCACTCGTTATGATCGGACCATCACAGAAGATTTTCAATTCTGCGGCTATATAATAGTAGTCGCCTTCGCACACTCTCCTGGTGCGCTTCGTCACTACGTGGACTGCCGTCCACAGTGATATAAATTTAACTAATTTTTATTTTGTTTTTATCTTTCAAAATGGCTGCCGTGGACATTTTTTTTTCAGGCTCTATTGAAAAAAAGTAGGCTAACAAAAAATACTTAAACGTACAAATTTCTACATTAAGTAGGTTCAGAGAGTGGACAATTTTATTACAAACATTTTTGTAAAAGCAGCATGATGATCAAGGCATTCCTTTTTGAGATACACGATCCGCAGCTGAGGAAAACGTGGTTTCGAGAAAAATGCATTTAAAGTAATAAAATATGTATATCTGCTGTACAAGGAAGGTGGGTGCCGTCATCCTTGTATAAGTTCCAAAATAGATCGTATTTCTTCGTGAAACTTTCATGACACATTCTTAAAGAGTTATTCTACCAATTTAAATAATAAATAAAAAAATTGAATTTTTGTTTCTATATCTCCCCCCTTAATTGACAAAGAATTAATTATTAACAAACCATTGCAATCATATTGCTGTGAACCTGTGTACACCCAGAAAAAAAATGATCTAAAATGTCAAGAAATTGCCTAGAATTTAGGTAAAATAGGCCTAAAACTGGAGCTAAGTCCTTGAATGGCCTAAAATTTAGGATTCCGTGACCCAAAATTGTAGGTCATTAATGGCCTAAAATGGGTGTAATTTTTGGCCTGGATTTTAGGAAATATTCTGCCTAAAAAAATGAGAAAACCCCTTATCCAAAATGTTAGGCTTTCTTTTGCCTAAAAATGTATGGTGCAAAATGTACCACATTGTAAAAAAATACAGATTTCTGAAATTTTTTGTATTTTAATTTTATTTAATCTTTATTATTTTTTAAATTATAATAGATATTTATTCCTTCTTTGGGGGCTACTACAGGCCTTTTACCACTTCTCCTCCTTCAGTCCGAGCTTAAAAAACGGGGACGAATTGTAAGGGACGTCAGCTATTTGTATCGGGTGTTCTGCTCTAGCTTGGCCAGCACCTTTTTCGTGTAGGACTTCTTGTCGCCGAGTGAAAAGCACTCCAACATGCTGTGGTTCATCATCACATCTTCTCGGCGGAGGCATTGGTCCCGGCCGGTCCGATATCATCGGACTTGCTGGTGATCAGCTTCCGATAAGCCTCTGATATTTTCAAAGAATTTAGTATTCATTATTTATTTGAAATTTCTAACTAAGCCTACTACGCATTACAAACTGAACGGCATTTCTCACCTTGTAATATTTAAACACAATTTTTCTAAAAAAAAGTACGCTTAATTAATTTATTAAATCACTATAAGCAATACAATTATTATTTGGTTGGGTACACCATAAATATTTAACAGATATATTTAGTTCTAAAGGGTTTTAAACTGTCAAATTTATTTAGGTAAAATTCAATAATTTTAAGGCCTACGATGACCTAAAAAATTAGGCTATACGTGACCTAGAAAGTAGGGAAAATATACCAAAAATTTAAATTTTTAGGCAGTACATGACCTAAAAAGGAACTTTTAGTCCATTTTAAATTGTTTAGGTTATGCATGACCTAAAATGTTGTCCATCATTTTTCTGGGTGTAGACACTCATAATATAAAACCGCTATGTATGTACGTATGAACAATTGACACAGGGACGCCGTAACACAATTTGTACATACCCTTCAGTTCTGGAGTGGTGACACATGACAAATTCATTAGGCCAAACGAACGGCCGCTGCCGACGTCAGCAGAGAAGTCGGCGCAGCGTAGAAGACTGCGGACAAAATCTATCGTGCACGAAAGGGATGCCGATATTCATATATTGCTCTCTCTTTTTCGGTCTTATAATCTGCCTGCACTCGGCGGTAGCAGAGACAAATTTCGGCCGGTCCGTCATTCTCTTTTGCGCTTAACCGTTATGTTCAGCTAGCGACCAAAATTTGGCTGGAATAATTTTCGTGAAGCAGCGACATGTTTATGCCCTTACATTTTAGGAGCATTATTGTATTTCGAAATAAACAAATTAATTTCCTGTTATAAACTTAAATTGTTTATTCATAAAATTTGAATTTACTTAAACAATACATTTACCTAATTTAATTTTTTATTTAACTTGATTTTATAAGTTCTTTTTTAGTTTAGTTTAAAAAAGTGGTCCATTAATATTTATTTAAATATTATAACAGTAACAGTTTTAGGAAATTGCGTTTTTACTGAACAAATACAAATTAATTATTAATTATTTAAATTATTTAGTCGGATATATACCGCTTTAGAAAGGGTATAGGAGCATTGGCACGCGCCAACAGCGAAGATGAAACAAAAGAAATCGGGTAAAGGGGTAAGAAGAAGACTTGGTGCATCGCATTATTTTCAAAGGTTTTCTGAGAGAAGGAGTGTTTTGCGTGGTTAATTAAATATTTTGTGACAAGTGATATATACATATGTATGTACATAAATTAAAGTCAGGTAAGTGCTACCTTAAATGTAAGATATTGTGATAGACTTAACTTTAACTAGCACCAATTTTGAAAGTGATTTGTATTTTGCAAAAAAATATTAAATACAAATGGTAATACTTTTTTTTAAATTTTTTCAGGAGCGTTGACCCACCATTCCGAAGACCCTGACAAGAACCTTAGAAAGGCCTTGCTTAATATTAAAAATAAATTAATAAAACAAAAATCTAGAAATAATAATTTCAATAATTTAAATAACACAATTAAAAAAAATAAATAAGAAATATAAATAAATGAAATGAAATAAATAAATTGAAATAAATAAAATTAAATAAATGAAATGAAAATATAAATTTGTATGTAATTTTTTTTTTTTGGGATGAAATTGCTGATGACATTTTGGAAGAAGTCACTCGTGAAATCATGCGTGACATGTCACAGGGTGGTGACGTCTTATATGACAAATTCGTATAAGGCACTAGTGACATCACGAGTGACTTCGAAAAAATGTCATTGAAGCTGTCACTATGGTACGGGGTAGGAACTCTCGAACAAATTTCTCTATGGAATGTCACGAGTGCGTCACGAGTGCCAAATGACATGTCACGAGTGATTCACCCGGTCATTCACGAGTGAAAACTGATTTCTGGAACTGAATGGTACTTACATATGTATGTAACCACATACAGACGGACGCCATAGCCACACACAAAATGCTGACCCTGCGGGAGCGCCAATCAGTGAGAAACCGCCGAAACATAAGTTCTCCTTGAGGGGAAAGCTTAATTAATGGGTTTTTCTGCCAATCCAATTCCAGAGGCCATTAAGCAGATGCTTAATTAGAACTCGCAGCAGCCGAAAGCCTTGGCCGCCGAGCCCGTGTGGAAGATCCTCATCTACGATCGCGTTGGCCAGGACATAATATTGCCCATCATTTCCATTAAGGAGCTGCGCGAATTGGGCGTTACCCTGTCCTTACACATAAGATCCACGGAGATCCTCCAGAAATCTAGTTTATATATACCCATTATCCCATCCAACAGGCAACTCCACTCCGATCGCGATGTGCCATATACTTTTGCCTGCCCACCGACGAGAATCTGGACGATCAGTATGTGAACTTCATCAGCCTGGAGGATGACTTCTTCGTCCTGAAGCACCAGCAGAGTGAGCAGCTCTCCTACTACGCTATCAATCGGGCCAACACCCGCGACGAGGAGGCGCTGATGGACTCCATTGTGGACTCGCTATTCGCTCTGTTTGTGACCCTGGGCAATGTGCCCATCAGCCGGTGTCCGCGGAACAGTGCCGCCGAGATGGTGGCCCGCAAGCTGGAGAAGAAGCTGTGCGAGAATCACACAGGCGGGTGGGAGAGTGTTTAGCTTCCAGCGCCCGGTGCTGCTGCTGCTGGACAGAAACGTGAATCTAGATCTCCACGCCACCGCATCACACCTGGTCGTATCGGGCGCTGGTGCACGATGTCCTGGACCTGGGACTGAACCTGGTCTACGTGGAGGATGAGTTGGCCAGTGCGGGCAAGTTGAATGACTCATTATCACCCTGACCTTTGAACTATATTAATACTTGTTTCCCTTAGGAGCCCGCAAGAAGCCGAAGGCCTGCGATTTGGACCGCAACGACCGCTTCTGGATGACGCTCAAGGGCAGTCCCTTTCATGCAGATGATCAACAACTTAAGTTTATTAAAGAACATGATTTGGATATTAAATGATTCAAATATTTATAATTATTAAATTGATATTCTTTTCAGAATGCGGCCCACCTATACATATGTATACCGATATAAAAATGTAAAATTATTAGAATTAAATTGTTTTAATATAAAATAATAATTTAATTTTACTGGGAGGGTACTGATATACACGAATAAATAACATTTTGATGACAAAAACTTATATAAAAACTATCAAAATTGATGACCAACAAGAGAGAACGCTATAGTCGGGTTGGTGTCCCGACTATCTAATAAACGTCACTCAGCTAAAGGGAGTGCGAGCACTGTAGTCGGGTTGGTGTCCCGACTATCTAATAAACGTAACTCAGCTAAAGGGAGTGCGAGGGATATAAAAACTTTGATCAGGCATAAGTTTTAAACGAATGGTCCGATTTAAAAAATTTCTTCTACATTTCGATAGGTATTGATAAACACAACAAAACTGCATTTTTACTTTTCCGAAATATTTAAATTTTTAAAATCGTTACTAAGCTATTGTGGGCGTTAGAAGGGGCGTGGCACCATTTTGAAACAAACTTGCGCTGCGTAGGAGCTCGTAGAATCTGCATGCAAAATGTCAATCTCCTAGCTTTTATAGTTTCCGAGATCTCAGCGTTCATACAGACAGACAGACAGACAGACAGACAGACAGACAGACAGACGGACAGACAGACATGGCTAGATCGACTCGGCTAGTGATCCTGATCAAGAATATATATACTTTATAGGGTCGGAAACGCTTCCTTCTACCTGTTACATACTTTTGCACGAATACAATATACCCTTTTACTCTACGAGTAACGGGTATAAATCACTATGGACGGCAGTCCATGTAGTGACGAAGCGCACCAGGAGAGTGAGCGAAGGCGACTACTATTATATAGCCGCAAAATTGAAAATCTGCTGTGATAGTCCGATCGTAATGAGTAATACACAAATCGAAAGGTATTGCAAAAACTTAAAGGATTGCATACCAAGACTTTAAGAAAATCAATTGGCTTGGGAGAGAGAGCGGTGAAAGTGAAAAAGTGAAAATTTCGAAATTTGGAGCTGTTGGGGCCGGTGGGGATAAATGCCCCCTCGCAATGTTTTAGTTGTATTTCTTTTGAAAATACCCGTCGAATGAGGGGTCATTTGTCAAAATCCGACGCTCCGTTCAAAAGTTATAGCCAAAATAAGATTTTCTTCTTCTTCCCAAAATGAAAATTTAATTCTGTTTGTCAGTTTGTCAGTTTGTCCAAAACATGTTTTTAAAGTTTTGAAAATTTGATATGACGTTCATCACATCGATATAAAAAACTTTTGTTCTACCACTTTTGGAAAAACTCGCTAGTTTAGCGGGAAAACAGCTATAAATAGCTAAAATTCTGAAAGCCGTAACTTCTATACTACTAAAGCTACAGAGTTGTGCTGCATCTCGTTTGAAAGGTATTTCTAAATGCTATAAATGAGAAAATATTAGAAAGTCTATTTAATGACGAGTGTAATAATTTTTCGTCACAAATGTTGATATCAGAACTTTTGTATGTTCAAGGTGCGATCGTCACTAGTTTTTTACCTCGTTAAGAGGTGTTTTTATTTGATATATATAGTATGCATGCATAGCTTAAATAATAAAGAATAGATAATGCAATAAACAAAGCAAACAATCAAATCTTCATTGTACATGGTCAATACATTTGACAGTTTAAATCTCCTGCTTGCGAAGATATATTTAAGGTTTTGAAAAATGTCTTTCTCATGAAAAGCTTTCAATGCTTTCTTTAGTGTGTTCCGTGCCTGTGCTGTTTCTCTAGCTGTTTTTGAATTTTCAGGGGATAACACATGACAAAAGTAATGTAATCTTTGTTGGCTTACAATATTTTGAATTTAAAAGCAAAGCACATCTGTTTTCGAAATTAAAAATGCTGAATGTTAAATGCTGTATCTGCTGCGGACAGGAAATAGCATTTTTGTGAATACCGAAAAAATACTACAAAATGTACATCAGTGAGGCTACGGCACCAGACGCGAATTCAGGTTTGACGTGCAGGAAATGTAAGATTCCCAACGCCTTCGGAAAACAGAGCCAAGTGTCTTTTGGAACTTGTTCATACAGATGTTTGTGGGCCTTTCCGAAAACGTTCTCTTGGTGGTTCTGCATATTTCTTCTTGTTTGTTAATGACATGTCCAGGCCAATTTTTAAGTACTTAACCAAGTCCAAAGATGAAGTTTTCAGCAAATTCGTGGAATTAAAAAATATGGCAGAGCGCAAACTGGAAAAAGGATAAAGTGCCTGAGAAGTGATAATGGCGGCGAGATTGTGAACAAGCGTTTTGATGAATACTTTGCGCGCCTATTATTTTGCAGCCAGAATACCCCAAAACCATTAATTGTATTAGAGTATACTATGCGGCAGCGAGGGGTTATCTTACCTTAGCTTTTGAGTATCAGCTGCAGTGTTCAGCGCCGCCAACTTGGTGCAATATTTCCATGACGTTCCAAGAACTAAAAGCTTGAATGTCTGGAAATTTTCGGTATATAAACGCCCACGCGGTGGCAATCAGTCTCTTTCATAACCCGCAAAAGTATTCGTATCAGATCATCTTATAAGCGATCTTAAAAAACGCCACAAGGTTAAGTTTGACGCGCCATTGATAAACTCTATCACGCCGCTTAATTTGTAAAAAACCCAACCGGTGGTCGTTCGCATAAGTGAAAGAGAATATTCCTATCGAATGTGGCAGATTGCAGTCCGTTCGTGAATGGTATAACCTTGTGTGCCCAAACGAGTGGTGGGTAGTGGTAACCCTTCCGGAAAATCTCTTCCGCTGCTGCTTTAACTTTAACTTCTTGGAAAAACCTCTTAGATCACAGGTATGGGCCACCTCTAAAGTATACCCGTTCCCCAAATTAAATCAGCTTCTTGGCTGTTAACGGGCTGCCCTTGCCCAAGCTCCCATATGCCGACGGCCTGCTAACGCTGGAAGGCCAAAGCCAACCATCTCGTGAGGTAGTATTCATCGTCCGGCGTAGGAGAGAGAATTTCCCTGGCTTTTACGGGTCTGAAAGGTCTCCTCCGGCCCCAACAAATACCGGCATTCACCACCGTCCCACCTCTTAACGCGCCGAAGGAACCAAGATTTGAAGCAGCACAGCGAGTCGATTGACTACCCACCTAGGAATCCTGACAGACCCCTCAACACTAGGAACTTCTATAACTCTATGCAGCCTTCTATTTAACAAAGTGAGTCATACTTATGTGCTCTTGCACACCTATATTTATTGTGATCTATTTTTAAGCCGATCCAATCTCTCGGTTGTCTTGCTTTGTCTAAACCCCGATCGGGATGCTTATAAGAGTTCTGTTTTGCATATACCTACCGAGAGCTTGGTGACCGCTTGTAACTCATAAAGATTATGGCCTAGCAATTATTATACTCCCAAAAGAAATAAATACAACAAGCCAAGTGAATAAAAAGAAAAAACATACATAAAATTCTCTAGGTTCCACAATATTCCAAAATATGACCCAAAACAACAAACCGTAATACTGCATAGCAACCATACAACACAAATGTTCAAACCTATTTATACCCGTTACTCGTAGAGTAAAAGGGTATATTGTATTCGTGCAAAAGTATGTAACAGCTAGAAGGAAGCATTTCCGACCCCATAAAGAATATATATTCTTGATCAGGATCACTAGCCGATTCGATCTAGCCATGTCTGTCTGTCCGTCTGTATGAACGCTGAGATCTTGAAAACTATAAAAGCTAGAAGATTGACATTTTGCATGCAGATTCTGGGAGTTCCTACGCAGCGCAAGTTTATTTCAAAAAGGTGCCACGCCCCCTATAACGCCCACAATAGCTAATATACGATTTTAAAAATTTAAATATTTCGGAAAAGTAAAAATGCAGTTTTGTTGTGCTTATCAATACCTATCGAAATGTAGAAGAAATTTTTTTAATCGGACCATTCGTTAAAAAGTTATAGCTGATCAAAGTTTATATCTATATCTCCCTCGCACTCCCTTTAGCCGAGTGACGGGTATTAGACAGTCGGGACACCAACCCGACTATAGCGTTCTCTCTTGTTTTGTAATAGAAACATCATGAATTTATTAAAAAGAATAATTAGTTATACATAGAACGTTAGAATGTTGCCGATAAACAATTAATGAAATCTAATTCGGAATTAACGACGAACGAAATAATTTGTAGATCCGTAAGAAAACTTGTACAATTTTCCACATTTCCCAGTGTCTGTGTACACTGCTCAAGTAAACACACTTGGATATAATGAAATCGTAGCTCCTTGGAGAACAATGTTAAGCCAACAAAAGCCCTTTGTAATTAAAAATGAATAATACGTTGAAAATCATGCACTGCTAAAAGTGTGTTGTTTCATGAATTGACATAGCAACTTAAATAAAAAAAAATCGGAATTATCTCTAAGGTATCTTCATCAAATAGTCTAGAAGATTATGGTTGGGTGGGTAGAGAAAGCAAGTGTCGAATATCCTCTCAGACCTTGTAAAACGTTAGCCTGCCAGTAGCAGATTTAAATTTTGTTCTTTTTTTCTATTCCTTGCTTTTTAACGGTAAATAATAAAGTAGTTTTTGTAGGAATCCTAAAAAGTAAAGTAAAAGTAAAAAAGTAAAAGACAGTTAGAGAAGGCACACAGACCCACCCCATCGCCGAAAGAGCTAAGGCACTAGAGGATTCCACCCGCTGTTCTCATAACTGGGTAGAAGGAAGGGAACGCTGCTAACAACTAATCTGGTGTATCCCGCTGGGAACACTTTTATTTTGCGCGAAATAGCCGCTTCTCATCCTGAGTCAACCGCTACAACTTTAAGGAACATGGAATCTTACGTCAGCTTACTGGACGGATCTAGTCCATCATACACTGGTTTCGTATTCATGTTAGCAGGTGGATCAATATCTTGAAATTCTGAAAGGCAAGATTGCGTCGCTTTAAGTAGCACAGAATTCGAGTACATGGCTTTGACATACGCAACAAAGGAGGCTATTCACTTGAGGTGACTGGTGATCGAAATTGGATGCGGTGAAGCGGATTCTGCCATTGTGCTGTACGGAGATAATCTAAGTGCACAAGCCCTGGCAAAAGAAACAAAAGCATTGTCATATTGTGCAGCTTATGAAATTGTATGATCCTAATTAAGTATGTAAACAGATACACATTGAGGAAGTGTGTTAAAATACCGAAATATCGCAATGTGACGCTGTATATTGTAATTGATTTTGTATGTCTGCTCGCTACGAGATTCGTGCGGCTAGCTCAGAGAAGTTATGTGTTTGTCACACCAAATTTATATAAACGTGACCGCTCAGTAGATCAGTGAGAAAGCACAGAATTCACGGGTTCGAATTGCGTTTATTGCGGGTGGGATTACAGCGGGCTTGATGGCTCAGTTGGCCTTGGTGTCGCCTCTCGTGGTCCTCGGTGTCTCCTGGTGATGTTCGTCTCTGCACGTCGCACAGTGGCTCCTTGGGCCAAAAAACGTGCAATAAATCACTTTTTCGACTTTGTCCTAGAAAGATGCGACCCATACCAATCGACAGGTAATTGATCCACTATTACAAATATGGGCATTTCCAGGAAAAAGTCAACCAAACCCCAAAAATTAAATGTTGGTGGAAAATTTTCTTTTTTGGTTTAAAAATAGCATTGGTATCTATATTTTGTAAATCAATAACATTTCCTTCCAAATTAATTTTTTACACGAAGATATGCGGCTTTCAAACACGAGCAACACATACTGTATATCTCAGCAACATTTTGTTGTGTTTTTGTAAAATTGCTATGCCTTCTGTGGAAGTCTAAAGATCAAGCAGCCAATCCCATAAATTAGTTTAAGGCAAATGCTATCAGGAAAAAATGAAGACTTCTTTAATATTATTGGATTATATGTCTATTTAAAGTTTGTTTTTAAACATTTTTAATGTCGCGTCCGTAATCAAAAAACCTAATATTTTCTTTTTACTTTTAAACCAGCTCTTATGTTTAAAGCAAGGATAGTTGGAACAAATTAATTATGATTTTTTGACAACAAAAATTAGCGCGTTAATATTTTTAAAGAAATTTTAAAGTCTGTCGCGTCCGTAATTTATATTTTGTATTTCCAAAAAACAATTGATCATTGGGCGCGTTCAGCAGAACAACATGATACCTGATCACTGATGGATTTCTTACGATAGTTCTGCTGAACGCACATGATTACTAATCATGATGCAAGAATTTTGCATCAGTGATCAGGTATCAGGTAGCGTAAAAATAGTACGCTACCTTTTCTTGATACATGATACATAGCTGTTGGCGTGTATCGATAGGCGAAATATCGAGTAGAATAAACATAAGAAGAAGAATGTAAACAAAGGCAAATATAAATGAAAAACTATGAATTCGGTTGAATCTATTGTTATTTTGCAAGAATTCTTTGATTTTGATGTGGCTACCAATGCAGTGTGGAATGCTGTAATTGCGGCGGTGGACGAAATGGATTTAACAACTCGCCTTTTTAGGAAAAAGAGGCGCCATGTAAAATCAAAAAATTTTTATGAAGAGACTGTCCAAAACTACCGCTTGGACCAATTTAAGGAACATTTTAGAATGTCTCGTGCAGTTTTTGAGGTAAAATACACATTTCAAATTCAAAATCCATTATTAATTAATATATTTATTTACAGTCGCTTCTTTTGGCAGTAGCACCTAAAGTCGAAGCTCTGAAGGAACCTATTGTCCACGTTTGTTTGGAGAAAAAACTTCTTTTCACGATTTGGATGTTGGCCAAGCAGGAATCCTTCTTGGCTGTTGGCGATCGATTCAACATAGCCAAGAGTTCCGGTCACATAATATTTAAATTTATTGTTTACATTCTTGCTGGACTTGCAAACGTATACATAAAGTGGCCCTCCACTGCTGCGCAAGTAGCAACAGCTAGAATATTTGAGGAAAAATCTGGAGGAATTCCCGGTGTAATAGGAGCTATAGACGGCTGCCATATACCTATAAAGCAACCTGTAGGAAATGCTCGAGACTTCTATAACACTAGTTTACAAAAAAAAATCGACGTCGCCCTACTTAAAGACAACCTTAATTTTCTGGTAAAGAACATCTCCCTGATTAAGAAATGGGCACTTATAATTTTTTTTATGATGTCAATTTTTTTTTAGTGTAAAAAACGTTTTTGGCCCTTTTTTATTTTTTATCTTCTGTTCTGGTAAACCGATTTTGATCATCTTAGACTTATTTTACAGGTAATAGAATGACCTTTAACTTTCTTATTCACAGCATTGAGTTCCAGTCATTAGTTTAGAAGCTACACCGCGTCAAAGTCTAAAAGAAGGGAAAAAATTCAATTTGGACAGGCATAAATGATCATCTTAGACTTATTTTACAGGTAATAGAATGACCTTTAACTTTCTTATTCACAGCATTGAGTTCCAGTCATTAGTTTAGAAGCTACACCGCGTCAAAGTCTAAAAGAAGGGAAAAAATTCAATTTGGACAGGCATAAATCCGATCATTAAAAATACACGCCTAAAAACCGAAATTAGTTTTATAGTTTATTCTTAGAGATTGGACTTTAAGCAAAATAATAAGACCATCAGCTCAAAAATCAACCATGCGTTCCATTTTATATAGATTTTTCAAGCTGGGTAAAAAGGGTATTACAGTCCTGTTAAAGCCATGTTAAGGCCCTGTTGTCTCAGTTAACAGCTGTAAACGGCGAAAAAATCACCGTTGTCCCAAACTCAAAATATTCATATAAAGTGCATTTGCTGGTGGATTCTAATGATCATTAGCTTGTTTTTTTTGTCAAAGAACAATCTACCAGAAGAAGTTATAAAACTAATTTCGGTTTTTAGGCGTGTATTTTTAATGATCGGATTTATGCCTGTCCAAATTGAATATTTTCCCTTTTTTTAGACTTTGACGCGGTGTAGCTTCTAAACTAAATAAAAAAGGGTCAAAAACGTTTTTTACACTTAAAAAAAAATTGACATCATAAAAAAAATTATAAGTGCCCATTTCTTAATCAGGGAGATGTTCTTTACCAGAAAATTAAGGTTGTCTCCAAGTAGGGTGACGTCGATTTTTTTTTGTAAACTAGTGTAATAGAAGTCTCGAGCATTTCCTACGACTTCCTGCGACTCTGCTTACCCATTAAGTAAATTTTTGTTGACACCTTACAGAGATAATGGACATTTAAGTACATCGCAAACCCTATATAATGTAAGATTTTCATCCATAAGATCTATTATAGAAAGAGCATTTGGTTTACTTAAAGGCAAGTTTCGAAGGTTGAAGTATTTGGAAATTAAATCTCCTAGTTTTGGAAACTACATTATTTTAGCGTCATGCATGTTGCACAATTTTATTTTGATCAATGGTGATGACGAAGACTGGGATAGTTTCGAAGACAACGATGAGGAAATTCTGACTTGTAATTGGTCAACAGAATCGGAAAGACATTTATCTGAGGCGTCTACAAAAAGAGATACTATTAAAACAAGAAAGGAAGCTAGCTTCGGCCAGCCGAAGCTTATATACCCTTGCAGATAATTCCTATTAATCACTAATTTTCCGATCGTTCCTATGGCAGCTGTATGATATAGTTGTTCGATATTAATCACTATGGACGGCAGTCCATGTAGTGACGAAGCGCACCAGGAGAGTGTGCGAAGGCGACTACTATTATATAGCCGCAAAATTTAAAATCTGCTGTGATAGTCCGATCGTAATGAGTAATACACCAATCGAAAGGTATTGCAAAAACTTAAAGGATTGCATACCAAGACTTTAAGAAAATCAATTGGCTTGGGAGAGAGAGCGGTGAAAGTGAAAAAGTGAAAATTTCGAAATTTGGAGCTGTTGGGGCCGGTGGGGATAAATGCCCCCTCGCAATGTTTTAGTTGTATTCCTTTTGAAAATACCCGTCGAATGAGGGGTCATTTGTCAAAATCCGACGCTCCGTTCAAAAGTTATAGCCAAAATAAGATATTCTTCTTCTTCCCAAAATGAAAATTTAATTCTGTTTGTCAGTTTGTCAGTTTGTCAGTTTGTCCAAAACATGTTTTTAAAGTTTTGAAAATTTGATATGACGTTCATCACATCGATATAAAAAACTTTTGTTCTACCACTTTTGGAAAAACTCGCTAGTTTAGCGGGAAAACAGCTATAAATAGCTAAAATTCTGAAAGCCGTAACTTCTATACTACTAAAGCTACAGAGTTGTGCTGCATCTCGTTTGAAAGGTATTTTTAAATGCTATAAATGCCCTTCATATGCAATTTGTGTAAATGTAATAGTTAAAAAGCTATGAACAAAAGAAAATTTTTTTAAACTTTCTTATTAGCTTTTTTTTAATTTTCCTTACAACTTTAAACTGTATAGCCCTTGAGATTCCCTAAATTTTGGTATATAACACATTACTGTAAAAAGTCACGTTTAAAAGTTATTTTTATACGAAAATAGCCACTTTTGCCGGCTCGAACAACTAACGCTGCCTAAGCATTGAATTTAGTATGTGCGTATGCAAACTGTATTTTAGGGCCATGGAATCAATTCAATTGTTTTAAGGAATTCCAAATAGGAAACTTTTGTTTTACGACATTTGCTTTAGCGGGAAAAAGCTAAAAATAGCTAAATTTCTTTAGTTCGTAAGTTGTACACTACTGAAGCTACAGACATGTGCTATGCCTCGTTTAAAAGGTATTTTGAAATACTTAAACGCCTTTTTAACTTAATTTGTTTAAATACAATGGCTTACAAATTATGATTGACCAATTTAAATTTAAACGTATATATTAGCTCCTATGAGAGCCAATGTAAACAAACAAAAACTTCTGATATCAAATAAAAACACCTCTTAACGAGGTAAAAAACTAGTGACGATCGCACCTTGAACATACAAAAGTTCTGATATCAACATTTGTGACGAAAAATTATTACACTCGTCATTAAATAGACTTTCTAATATTTTCCCATTCGGCACGCTGCAATAGAAAATGCCTGTGAAGGGAAAAGGGCTGGAATAGTTTGCTAGGGCGGGCCGAATGAGAAAATATTAGAAAGTCTATTTAATGACGAGTGTAATAATTTTTCGTCACAAATGTTGGTATCAGAACTTTTGTATGTTCAAGGTGCGATCGTCACTAGTTTTTTACCTCGTTAAGAGGTGTTTTTATTTGATAAAATTGAAATCGAAATTCGAAAACATTTAAAAAGAGTCATATTCCTGAGTAGAAGAGAATACAATAAAAGTCAACGAAGCAAGAATTTATTTCCTATTATATTCCCATTAATTTTTCGATCGTTCCTATGGCAGCTATATGATATAGTCGTCCGATTTTGAAAAAAATTTATTCGAAATTATATAAAATTATATAAAAAATGGCATTTCCAAAAGAAGGAGGCTCTAGGTTCAAAAACACCCAAGATATAATTTTTTTTACATTTTTTTACCCGATCATTCCTATGGGAGCTATATGATATAGTTGTCCGATCCGGCTCGTTCCGACTTATATACTACCTGCAATAGATATAAGACTTTTGGGAAAGTTTTAGCCCGATAGCTTTAAAACTGAGAGACTAGTTTGCGTAGAAACGGACAGACAGACGGACGGACAGACGGACAGACGGACATGGCTAGATCGACTCGTCTAGTGATGCTGATCAAGAATATATATACTTTATAGGGTCGGAAACGTCTCCTTCACTGCGTTGCAAACTTCTGACTGAAATCATAATACCCTCTGCAAGGGTATAAATATGTTACAATAAACTTTTTTAATAAAAAAACGTTATAAAGTATATTTTGTTTTCATTTAATGAGATCTCATAAATTTAACTAGGTATTTAGTTTTACTTGTTCGTTTTGTTTAAAAATTCCTTCAGCAGATCGTTCCGCTCAGCCTGCAGCCTATTGCTTTCCTCCATTACGGCGGTCAACTTTTTAAGCTCCTCTACTTTTTGACTCTCTGCCTCCAGCGCCTTCTTCTTTTGATAATACTGGCACTTGTGTACTCTGGCTTTTCGTTTGCGGCTCCCACCTTCCTTGTCGACTTCTCCAGACTCGTGGGATTCTGCTCCGCAGGACGTTGTCGGAGTGGCGCAGGACGATTCCATTTCGTCGTAGTACCCGTCCAAGTACTCAGTGAAGTTTAAGAGCTGCTCGTCGTTCTCCTGCTCGGTCATATTTGTAGCCAAGGTGCGGGAACCGTTCATGGCCAAGTCATTCTCAAAAATGGATTCCATTTCGGAGAAGAACTCCCACTTTGTCGCACTTTGGCCCGTGCTGCGATTTTTTACCCTAATGTTGTCATACGTTTTCTTCAAGTTCCTAAACTTTCTGTCCAGCTTCTCTGGGATCAGGTCGGATATTCCGTGGCCCTCCATTGCATCTTGTATGTCGCGCCAGACATGTTTATTTTTAATTTTGGGGTTCCTAAAGTCTTCTTTTTTTTCAAAATACAAAGATAAAAGAAGCTTTGTGACCCCAGTAGTCCAGACTTTGCTTTCCGCTGTGTAATGTTAAAAAGGCCAATTAGATATTATTTATTAAAGAAAATATACGTACTCTCCATTTCAGCAAAGCAAAATGACAGCTGTTTCTAGCGGAGTGCATCGATACCGATAGATTCAAGCCGATTACTTTTATAGCATCGTAATGTATCATGAGCGTTCAGCAGAACACACTTGATCACTGATTACTGATCCATCAGTGATCAGGTATCATGTTGTTCTGCTGAACGCGCCCATTATTTTTGTGTAGCTAATTGTTTTATTTGCTGCTATGAAAAACGTCGATGGCCTTGCTTTTCCTTGTCACCGGGAAAAAACCACTGGAAAATAACATATTTTCATCAGGTTTCTCCATAGAAGCGGAAGGGACTAAACCTCATTCACCCCTTACATTTCTTCCATCTCTGGTTTCAAAATACACGGGGGTGACACAAAAAGTAAGGGGGAAATGAGGTTTCTATCTGGATCTCTGGCAATAGAATGCAGGCCAAAAACCACTGGTTTTTTGACTTGCCGCATTATAGACTTTCCACACGTACCCAGTTATGGTTTTCCTCCACTTGCAATATCTGCTTTTCTACAACCTCCCAACTATGGTTTTCCACTGCTTTGCAGTATCTTATTTCCCACAATAAAAATTACTTTTTTTCATGTAATATTTGTATGTGTATTTATTAATAATATTTACAATCGAAGCATTGGAATTAAAAATTGTTAGTGTTTGAAGCATTCCCGGTTTTCCATGACTTGTAAGCCTATCTTCTGAAAATATCAAAAATAATTAATATATAAATGTAAGACCAGGAATAATTGTAATTACCATTATTACATCTCTGTACCAAATTAAGGGATCTCTCCAGAAATTATGCCATGGCCGATCATTTACCCTCTGATCAGCTGTTCTATGTCGGGTATCTATATCAAAAACTATGAGAAGAAAAAATGAAATATGGCAAATGCAGGCGAAACAGTACTGGTCCCAAGAAGAAGAATCGACCTGGCTGAAATAAATGTAATATTTTAATTAAGTTAAACAACTAAGTTAGTACTGAACTACTATTCATACAACTATTTAATGAACACCGCACACCATTTACCTCTGGTGAAGATTAAAAACATTCAGTGACACTGAAATGCAGAATTTGTGTTGAAGATAGCATCTGGAGGCTTATATTTATTAATGGCAAAAATATCTGTGGTACTAACCTCTGTAGCGCTGAAATAAAGATTATTAAACGACAACATGTACTTTATCACTCACCTTTTTCTTGTTTTTTAGATTAAATTGAACAATTTTCACTTTTTTCACTTTTAATTTCACGAAATGAAACTGATGTGACCGTGCATCATATATTTGATAATACCAACATTCCGAAGAGAGATAAAATTGGTCATAATTTCGTTGTAACTTAAGGTCACAGTTTGCCCGCGAAGAAATATTTCGTTTAAATAATATTTTTTTAGGGACCGTAATCATTGAAGGTTACGTATATTATACGTATAATATGTATTTTTCGCCAATTCAAATGTTATCTATACTACCAACACGAATTTTTATTATTTAACAACGCTTAAAAATGGCTTAGGCCACGATCTGACGATCAAATTATTTTATTTCATAGAAAATGTTTTTAAATGTAAAAAAACAATATTTGATTTCTATGTAAGTTGATGGCAATCCTTTATAAATTTGGTCAAACAATTTGATCGTCTGACTGTGGTTTTACTCTAAAATTTTTTAATTTCATTATCTTAATTATTATTATTTGTATTATTTCTTAAATATTTATGAATATTTTACGATTTCCAGGTTGTAGCTTTGGAGTCGCGTTACATGGATTTGAAATCAAATTGGCACACAATCTTATTTATGCCGTGTGGCGAGTTTTGTAATTGACTAAAATAAATTAAAACCATCAATAATTGTTATGATAATAATAACTTAATATCTATGTTAAATTTAATTTATTTGATTAAAAATGATTAATAATTTGTTTACTTATTTTAAAAATACTAACAAATTAAGATAAATGGCTTTTGGCTTTGGTGTAAATCGTAGGATTTTTGAATATTACACTAGTTTACAGCCAAAATATATAAACGCTGGGACCCATTTTTTTCGTTTACTATTGGGTCACTGATCACGATGAAAAAAATAAAAAAATTTTCCAAAGAATCGTTTTGGAGATATTTGAAAAAGCTAGATTTTTGAGCACTTGTTTTGTTAAATGTAACATATTTGGCACCTTTCGAAAGAAAATAGATGCACCTTTCCGAAAAGGTATGGCGCTTTGTGATCGGACCGAAATTGATGGACATATAGCGTCTGAAAGTTTCAAAAAAGTTTCATTTTTGGCTTTTATTTTTCATAGCTAGTTTTTGATAATTTTTTAATAATATTAATAAATATTTTTAAATTATTTTGAGTATGCAGATCTAAAGGGCCGTTAGTCCCAAAAAGTTGAGGCCGAATATTGGCAAATCAAGAGAACATTCTAGGAGATATGCATACTTTAGTAAAATGACTCAAAGTCATCTCAAGTCAGCAGTGGTACCAAAAATGTTTTTCAGGGGAAGTCGCCTGTTTTGCGATTTCCAATTTCGAGAAACGATCAAAATAGTGTCATGTAATGTATGTATACTTGATTCAAAGACATTTAATTAATTTAAAAAAAAAATCGAGAAAGAAAATCTTTCGATTTTTTCGACAAAAGTATGGTTTTCGGTAAACACCTAGCCCCGTTAAGAATCATCCGAAGCACAAAAATGTTATGGATGGTCGCTTTAAGAGGTGTATTTCTTATTTTTTTAGTACCTAACATTTTAAAACCAGTGTCTTCGTAAATAACTATATTTGCAAGAAAAAATGCAAAAATAAAAAGGTTTTTGGTAAGAACCGACATATAAAGTCAAGCTCTAGCTTCGGACCATCGGTTTTTGAGAACTGTTACATTTAATAAAACAAGTGCTCAAAAATCTAGCTTTTTCAAATATCTCCAAAACGATTCTTTGGAAAATTTTTTTATTTATTTCATCGTGATCAGTGACCCAATAGTAAACGAAAAAAATGGGTCCCAGCGTTTATATAGAAAAAAAATCAAAAATTGTAAACTAGTGTTATAAGTTGGTGTTTTTTTTGTTAAAAAATATTATAATCGGGGTGACACAGAAATCACACAGCGTATAAGTGGCCTGAAATTGATGCTATTCAGAAACCCACCCCATTTAGCGCTCCGAAATTATCTATTCCCTCACCACTGCCTGCTAAAAAAATAGGATTTCCAGTACACTAAAAACCAACTTCTCACTTTCCCGCTGGGTTTGGTTGGAATGGTTTTCTGTGACACCCCAGATAAATTTTTTTTTTTACTTTTTTAAAAATCCTATTTAAATGGTTTAATATCGTGATAAAAATTGTGTTGTAAAAAAGGCCACCCAGATATCACAATTAAGTAAGAACAACCCTTTGGTTTACTCTAACTTATAATTCTTCAATTTATTATTCACGGGTTTTAAGTCCGTTCTGCGTCGAAATCAAAAAGGGAAGAGCGAGAGCAAAACACAACACATTTTTCATAAAATTTTATTGGACTTTTTGGACACTAATCCTTTGATCTAAAATTTGTTGTGGTTTTTTTTCTAACCCTTCTTTGCTATTAAAAACGTGGTTATAGCTCTTTGACGCGGAGGTCCATATTTTTGTAATTTTATTATTTTTCTGCCTTGGTTTTTACAATTCCTTTACTCGCTATACCGCGGAACCTGTAGGTGATGGAAAATATTTTGTATGGTACTTTTACTCAGGAGAGTAGCGGCGCGGCGAAGAGAGTTTGGAGAGTGAGAGTTTGGAGAATTAGTACGAAGAGTGAGAGAATGGAGACTTCGCTGGCAGAGGCAGAGTGCCGGGTGCAAAAGGAAATAACGGAACTGCACCGGACTTTGGACTCTGCCGTGAACTTTGGACTAGGAGGATAAGTGCCACATATCAGCAGCGTGCCACGTGCACCAGGAGAAGCAACGAGACGGCAGCAACACAGGGATCTCCAGTTCGAAGCCGTGCGAGAATGGCAACGGGCTCAAACAGGAGCCAGGGAATTTGGACCAGGAGTGGAGAGATTCAGCAGGCAGAGCACGAAAGGGAAATAACGGTTCCCGGAGGCCCTACACAGAAAAAAAAATGTTATGAAATTGCACTCAAGTCAACATTATTTCAAATTAAATACAAGCCGATATTAATTTATGCAACGTCGATATTTTGAACATACCAAGTTAATATCTTCGAGAATATCAAGCAGATATTTATACCCGTTACTCGTAGAGTAAAAGGGTATATTGTATTCGTGCAAAAGTATGTAACAGCTAGAAGGAAGCGTTTCCGATAATCTTGATCAGGATCACTAGCCGAGTCGATCTAGCCATGTCTGTCTGTCCGTCTGTCCGTCTGTCTGTCTGTCCGTCCGTAAGGTGCCACGCCCCCTCTAACGCCCACAATCGCTTATATACGATTTTAAAAATTTAAATATTTCGGAAATGTAAAAATGCAGTTTTGTTGTGTTTATTAATACCTTTCGAAATGTAGAAGAAATTTTTTAAATCGGACCATTCGTTAAAAAGTTAGGCCTGATCAAAGTTTTATCTCCATCTCCCTCGCACTCCCTTTAGCTGAGTTACGATTATTAGATAGTCGAGACACCAACCCGACTACAGCGTTCGCACTCCCTTTAGCTGAGTGACGGGTATTAGATAGTCGGGAGACCAACCCGACTATAGCGTTCTCTCTTTGAAAAAAATGCGATGCACAAGTCTTCTTCTTACCCTTTTACCCGATTTCTTTTGTTTCATCTTCGCTGTTGGCGCGTGCCAATGCTCCTATACCCTTTCTAAAGCGGTATATATCCGACTAAATAATTTGTATTTGTTCAGTAAAAACGCAATTTCCTAAAACTGTTACTGTTATAATATTTAAATAAATATTAATGGACCACTTTTTTTAAACTAAACTAAAAAAGAACTTATAAAATCAAGTTAAATAAAAAATTAAATTAGGTAAATGTATTGTTTAAGTAAATTCAAATTTTATGAGTAAACAATTTAAGTTTATAACAGGAAATTCATTTGTTTATTTCGAAATACAATAATGCTCCTAAAATGTAAGGGCATAAACATGTCGCTGCTTCACGAAAATTATTCCAGCCAAATTTTGGTCGCTAGCTGAACATAACGGTTAAGCGCGAAAGAGAATGACGGACCGTCCGAAATTTGTCTCTGCTACCGCCGAGTGCAGGCAGATTATAAGACCGAAAAAGAGAGATCAATATATGAATATCGGCATCCCTTTCGTGCACGATAGATTTTGTCCGCAGTTGTTACGTGGGCATATTAGTGCCCTAGTCCTGAAAAGGACTTGGGCCGAGGGAAAGTCATCCGATGTTCAGGCACCAATTTTTGCCGGCATAAGCTCGCCGGATGGGGTGGGTTCTTGGTAAGACTTTCTCCTCTCCAACATAACGAGAATAAATATTAAGATGCCTGAAAAATAGTAAGCGTCGTAAAGTCCGTCGGTCATCAGTCTACATTGTAGATCGTCGCTTGATCGTAACACGATCGGGCAATGTTTCGGCCACATTCCCTCCCCTTCACACATTCGTGTGCCAAATGGATCGTCGCGGGCCGCGCAATACGATCCCCTATTGTCAAGGTTGTTCGTCAAAAGTTATGTCATTATTCTTCACCTACTCCACTTATCGCGTCAGCAACCCCCGTTTTGAAAACTTAGCACTTCATGGTTTTAAGTACGTTTTCACATTATAATTTATTGAATAAAGTATTGGCTAGTGCCATTTATGAGTAATATCATTATTAGGAATACATATGAATTTAGTTCTAATTGACCAACAAAGTTTGTTAGCGGGGAGTATCGAATTTATCACCCGTTAAAGGTGCACACGTCAGCAAATTGCTGACTATTCACGACTACAAACGTCGCTCTGAGGGCTCTTGTGATTGTTCATACAAACACAAGGCTGATACTCGCCGCTGAAAAGTCAATGTTTATTATATTATAAAAAGTTAACTTATGTAAAGAGATAATTAAAAATAGTTAGATAATGTATTATTGTGTTTTTTTTTATTACTGTATTATTTTTCTGATTGGTTCATCTGACGGATGACAAAGGTACTAACCTCTCCCAGAAATTCATTAAAGATGTTTTCAGAATAAACGGTAGCGTTGGGTACCGTGGCACAAACTATGGCCTTTTCTACTTTTGTACAATGTAAAAGTGGGGAAAAATCCAGACGGAAGGTCTCAATGTATAAAAGTTCTAGATCATTTATGGTGATCGGCGAATTCAATTTGGATAAAAGATACTTTACTTTAATGTAGAAATGTGGTTCCTTTCTAAGAGTGACCGCTAGGGCCCGATGGTTAATCATGGTGCACGGATATATATATATATATATATATATGATTGATAAAGGAACCGTGTTCCGACAAACTTACCCCTTTCCTGGTCCTGGGCGATGAGATCTCGACGCGCTGGATCCTGGGCTTTTCGAAGAAATTAGAAACATATATATATACGTGCAAGACACTATCGTTAGAACACACATAAAAAAAAATCTCGTTCCTAAACACAATCACTTATTGTATATATATATATATGTATGTATGTATGCTTATGCACGTATGTCGGTGTATCCCACGGCGGCACACGTCTGGCTTGATGAGTTGCGGGCAGCGGCGTCTCCGATGTCTTGCTCACTTCGCTTGATATTATTGCTGTTGCACTTGCATTCATAAATGCCTGAGTTCACAATTTGTTTTTCTTTTTGGTTTGCTTCACGTTTGTTTGTAATTAAGGCATTTAATTGCCTTTATTTTTCTGTCACTTTGTTATGGTTTTTGGGTAGGTTTCTTGCACTTTATTGTCTTTTTAGACCTGGCGGCATATCGCCTGTTCCAGGGCGTGCTTTTGGTCCCGGCGTCCTTGCACGGATCGCTTGTACATCTGGAGCACTTTCAGGATGATCACAAAAACAAACATAGCGATGACGATCTTCAGATTATGGTTCACGTCCTGAATGTCGTCCTTGTGATCGATTATTTTGACGGTGTTGATCACATTGGCCGTGCTATGGTCCACTTTGGAATTAGTTCCTCCCATGATGGAGTCCTTGATAATAAAAATATTTCTTCTTTAGGACGAGGGTGTAGTAGGACTTCTTTCCAGGATATGTTTGCTGACTTCAATGGACTTCCTTCAAGGATATGTTTGCTGACTTCAATGGACTTCCTTCAAGGATATGTTTGCTGTTCCTCGACGGCAAACAGGACTGTCTTCAGGATTTCTGGTCTTGGCTGTAGTCATGGGCGGCTTCGGGAATATAGTGCCCACACTATAGTGCCGTGAGATCAGAGTGAACTCTGTCTGTCTTTTCTACCTGGCTACGGTGTTTTATACCAGTGTAGAGCTTTTTCTAGCCTCCCGTGATATTTGGGTTATTTAGGTGTTCCCACCTATGATTTCCCCTATCTGTAGCGTCCACGCCCGACCGATGCACTTTGCCAGCTGCCGGTGTATGGTTACCAGTAGGTCGATCGCGGTCGTTGTTCTGACCGAAAAGATCGTCAAATTGCACATTCCTTTGCTTGTTTCGGTGAGTCAACGGGTCGATTGCCCCCCTCCCTTTGCTTTGAGATTCGCTGTTGTTTTCTAAGTGAATCTTTCTCCATTAAATAAAATGAATTTGTCATGTGTCACCACTCCAGAACTGAAGGGTATGTACAAATTGTGTTACGGCGTCCCTGTGTCAATTGTTCATACAAACATACATAGCGGTTTTATTTTATGAGTGTCTACACCCAGAAAAATGATGGACAACATTTTAGGTCATGCATAACCTAAACAATTTAAAATGGACTAAAAGTTCCTTTTAGGTCATGTACTGCCTAAAAATTTAAATTTTTGGTATATTTTCCCTACTTTCTAGGTCACGTATAGCCTAATTTTTTAGGTCATCGTAGGCCTTAAAATTATTGAATTTTACCTAAATAAATTTGACAGTTTAAAACCCTTTAGAACTAAATATATCTGTTACCCAACCAAATAATAATTGTATTGCTTATAGTGATTTAATAAATTAATAAAGCTACTTTTTTTTGTAGAAAAATTGTGTTTAAATATTACAAGGTGAGAAATGCCGTGCAGTTTGTAATGCGTAGTAGGCTTAGTTAGGCTTATCGGAAGCTGATCACCAGCAAGTCCGATGATATCGGACCGGCCGGGACCAATGCCTCCGCCGAGAAGATGTGATGATGAACCACAGCATGTTGGAGTGCTTTTCACTCGGCGACAAGAAGTCCTACACGAAAAAGGTGCTGGCCAAGCTAGAGCAGAACACCCGATACAAATAGCTGCCGTCCCTTACAATTCGTCCCCGTTTTTTAAGCTCGGACTGAAGAAGGAGAAGTGGTAAAAGGCCTGTAGTAGCCCCCAAAGCAGCAATAAATATCTATTATAATTTAAAAAATAATAAAGATTAAATAAAATTAAAATACAAAAAATTTCAGAAATCTGTATTTTTTTACAATGTGGTACATTTTGCACCATACATTTTTAGGCAAAAGAAGGCCTAACATTTTGGATAAGGGGTTTTCTCATATTTTTAGGCAGAATATTACCTAAAATCCAGGCCAAAAATTACACCCATTTTGGGCCATTAATGACCTAAAATGTTGGGTCACGGAATACTAAATTTTAGGCCATTCAAGGACTTAGCTCCAGTTTTAGGCCAATTTTACCTAAATTCTAGGCAATTTTTTGACATTTTAGATCATTTTTATACCCTTGCAGAGGGTGTTATGATTTCAATCAGAAGTTTGCAACGCAGTGAAGGAGACGTTTCCGACCCTATAAAGTATATATATTCTTGATCAGCATCACTAGACGAGTCGATCTAGCCATGTCCGTCTGTCCGTCTGTCCTTCTGTCCGTCTGTCTGTCCGTTTCTACGCAAACTAGTCTCTCAGTTTTAAAGCTATCGGGCTAAAACTTTCCCAAAAGTCTTATATCTATTGCAGGTAGTATATAAGTCGGAACGAGCCGGGTCGGACAACTATATCATATAGCTCCCATAGGAATGATCGGGTAAAAAAATTTTAAAAAAATTATATCTTGGGTGTTTTTGAACCTAGAGCCTCCTTCTTTTGGAAATGCCATTTTTTATATAATTCGGAATTTCGAATACATTTTTTTCAAAATCGGACGACTATATCATATAGCTGCCATAGGAACGATCGAAAAATTAATGGGAATATAATAGGAAATAAATTATTGCTTCGTTGACTTTTATTGTATTCTCTTCTACTCTGGAATATGACTCTTTTTAAATGTTTTCGAATTTCGATTTCAATTTTATTAATATCGAACAAAATATCAAATCGCTGCCATAGGAACGATGGGAAAATTAGTGATTAATAGGAATTATCTGCAAGGGTATATAAGCTTCGGCTGGTCGAAGCTAGCTTCCTTTCTTGTTTTTTCTGGGTGTACACAGGTTCACAGCAATATGATTGCAATGGTTTGTTAATAATTATAATTAATTCTTTGTCAATTAAGGGGGGAGATATAGAAACAAAAATTCAATTTTTTTTATTTATTATTTAAATTGGTAGAATAACTCTTTAAGAATGTGTCATGAAAGTTTCACGAAGAAATACGATCTATTTTGGAACTTATACAAGGATGACGGCACCCACCTTCCTTGTACAGCAGATATACATATTTCATTACTTTAAATGCATTTTTCTCGAAACCACGTTTTCCTCAGCTGCGGATCGTGTATCTCAAAAAGGAATGCCTTGATCATCATGCTGCTTTTACAAAAATGTTTGTATTAAAATTGTCCACTGTCTGAACCTACTTAATGTAGAAATTTGTACGTTGAAGTATTTTTTGTTAGCCTACTTTTTTTCAATAGAGCCTGACAAAAAAATGTCCACGGCAGCCATTTTGAAAGATAAAAACAAAATAAAAATTAGTTAAATTTATATCACTGTGGACGGCAGTCCACGTAGTGACGAAGCGCACCAGGAGAGTGTGCGAAGGCGACTACTATTATATAGCCGCAGAATTGAAAATCTTCTGTGATGGTCCGATCATAACGAGTGATACACCAATCGAAAGGTATCGCAAAAACTAACACGATTGCATACCAAGACTTAATCAATTTCAATTGGTTTGGGAGAATGTAAAAATTTAGAAAATTGGAGCTGTTGGGGCCGGTGAGGATAACTGATCTCTCGCAATATGCTTGTTGTACTCTTACTAAAAATGCGCTTAATATGAGGGGTCATATCGTAAAATGCACCAGTCAAAAGTTATACCAAAAACAAGATTTTCTTCTTCTTCCCAAAATGAAATAGTTTGTCCCTTTGTTTGTGGGTATGCATCAAATCGTGGTTTTAGGATCCTGAACTAAATTTTACTGTGTTAAGCAGCAGGATATGAAAAACGTTGGTTCTAGTACTTTTAGAAAAACCCACTAGTTTGGCGGGAAATCATTAAAAAAAGCTAGATTTCGACGGTTTATATTTTCTAAAAAGGCACGCTGCAATAGAACATGCTTTTGAAGACGAAATTCTGAAATATTTTACAGAAGCGGACCGAATGAGAATATTTTAAAAAGAATATTTGTTGAGTCGAATGTACAAGCATTTTTCGTCACAAAATGTGATATCAGAACTTTTGTATGTTGATAGTGCGATCGTCACTATTTTTTTACCTCGTTAAGAGGTGTTTTTGTTTTATAAAAACAATGTAATCCACATGCCAAGTTACAAAATTCTTGCAAAATTCCTTACTGGTTAAAAAAATCACGAAAAACATGAAATTACAGTTCAATATGTATCTCCCGCCTTAAAACTTACATTTTTATACCCTTGCAGAGGGTATTATAATTTTGGTCAGAAGTTTGTAACGCAGTGAAGGAGACCTTTCCGACCCCATAAAGTATATATATTCTTGATCAGGATCAATAGGGGAGTCGATATAGCCATGTCCGTCTGTCCGTCTGTCCGTCTGTCCGTCCGTCCGTCTGTCCGTCTGTCCGTCTGTCCGTCTGTCCGTCTGTATGTCTGTTTCAATACCGTTTGCGAGCTCAGTTTAAAAGCTAGCGACTTCAAACTTTCACAGTCGTCCTAAAACATGTGTACGCAGATCAAGTTTGAAAACCGACCCGATCGGACGTCTATATCCTATAGCTCCCATAGGAACAATCGGATATAGCTTTCAAAAAATGAAGATATTTCGCTCAGTGTAAGAGCTATTGACAAGAATATTTCCAAATCGTATTTTTTTGTGTGTACCTTGATCGGGGTAAAAGCGCGTGCCGATCGGACGTCTATATCCTATAGCTCCCATAGGAACAATAGGGTGAAATCGGTCAAGATTTAACGTTTTTCAGGATATTTCGCGCAGAATATAAGCTATTGACATGAAACTTTCCAAATCGTATTCTTTTATGCATACCTTGATTAGGGTAAAAGCGCGTGCCGATCGGACGTCTATATCCTATAGCTCCCATAGGAACAATAGGGTGAAAAATTAAACAAATTTTTTTTTTCAATTATAAAATATTTTGTTGTTTTGTTAATTCATGTTGCTTTTCTAGTCAAGTTTTCATTCGTGAAATCTGCAAGGGTATTAAAACTTCGGCTTGCCGAAGTTAGCTTCCATCCTCGTATTATTTTAGTTTTTCCTGTGACACACACAACGTAAAACTGCGGCCGGCCCACACACACACGCACACGCACATTCAGAACCGAAATGTCTTTAAATTGTGTGCTAACTCAACGGCAAAGTTAAAATCACCACCACTTTATAATGTTTCGACTTAGCACTCAATAAAAAAACCAATTAATGTAATTTATAATACAAACTCACCTTATTCTCGATAATTTAACGTCGCAGAGTTCCAGCTGTTGGCTCGAGTTGCAGTGCCGCACACTCTCACATGCACAGTGTTGTAAACTGTGGAACACTATCGAACTAAATTCGAAACGATAGGTTGACATTTGATATTTTATCATATCAGACATATATGACAGACATATAAATTATAAATATACTTTTTTTCCAAAATTAATATGAAATAAGATAAAAATAATATTTATTCATGGTAGAATGATATGACAAAACTTGATCCTAAAAAAGGTCAAATTAACCAATACTTATCAATTTGATATTTTGTCATTTTTTTTCTGTGTAAATAAAGCCGCCGGGCGCTGGCAAGTGGATCAGTCGATCCTGAGGAATCAATCCGTCAAGATCAGTCAAGATATCAAAGTGAATAAGTCAGTCAATCAGTGCCAAGTAATCTACAAGTGAAAACACAAGTCAAGTCGTCGGAAACAGCGCCGTGGGAGCCTACAAGGAGCAAGACCGCTACGTCGAGACGTTCGGGATTGGATCATCAGGAATCTCCGAATTGAGACACAGGTAGCTGAGGTCCAGAGGGCACCACACGGCTAAGTCAAGGCAAACTGTTCCTACTCCTGTTACGACTAAATCCTCGCATTACGCCTTGCGTGTTTCTCAGAGTCGAGCAGTGAAGTCCTGCGACAAGATATCGTGAACTCGGGGCGAGAGCGTCTAAACCCAGGGTGCCCTGTTTCAAACACTACTTTAGCGGGTCCCGCCGTAAGCCCAGTCTGTCAAGTGGAAATCGAACAGGTCCTGGCGCGAGCCGTAGGCCGGTTGACATTTCAAGGCGCTGTCCTAGAGAGAGGTCAGGCCGGTGCTCATTTCAAGGCGCTGTCCTAGAGAGACCCAACGGTCCTACGAGCCCGGAACCGGCGTGTTCCAAAAGTGGTAGAACTAAAGTTTCCTATATCGAGCTGTTGAACATCATATCAAATTTTCAGGACTTTAAAACCATGTTTTGGACAAATCTTTCACAAGGTTGCGATTATGCAATTTCTGGGACCATGACTTTTTTACCTTTTTTGGCTCTTAAAACCGCGGACGCACGCGGACGCAGCTACAACTTTCCTAATATTAAGAAGAAAGTCCAAATAACGTTTTAGGGAAGTATAAAAAATATAATATTAAATAATTTTTTAATATTTTCCATCAAAGTTGGAAAATATGGAAAAAATGGACGTTTCGCAAATAACGCATAACTAAGAGATGCGGCTGGCAAACTGCAATATGTTTTACTTTTTACTCTTAACTAACACACCAATCAGTGGAAAAAAGAAGCAAAGCGATTCGATACCTAGTTTTTAAGATATACCCCCCGGAAGTGCGAAAAATTACCTAAAAACGGTGTGTTTTTATACCCTTGCAGAGGGTATTATGTCTGTATGTCTGTTTCAATACCGTTTGCGAGCTCAGTTTAAAAGGTAGCGACTTAAAACTTTCACAGTCGTCCTAAAACATGTGTACGCAGATCAAGTTTGAAAACCGACCCGTTCGGACGTCTATATCCTATAGCTTCCATAGGAACAATCGGATATAGCTTTAAAAAAATGAAGATATTTCGCTCAGTGTAAGAGCTATTGACAAGAATCTTTCCAAATCGTATTTTTTTGTGTGTACTTTGATTAGGGTAAAAGCGCGTGCCGATCGGACGTCTACATCCTATAGCTCCCATAGGAACAATAGGGTGAAATCGGTCAAGATTTTATGTTTTTCAGGATATTTCGCGCAGAATATAAGCTATTGACATGAAACTTTCCAAATCGTATTCTTTTATGCATACCTTGATTAAGCGCGTGCCGATCGGACGTCTATATCCTATAGCTCCCATAGGAACAATCGGATACAACTTGCAAGATATTTCGCACAGTGTAAAAGTTGTTGACATGAATCTTTCCAAATCGTATTTTTTTATTTCTACTGTAGGATGGCTTGTCTTTTGGCTAAGATTGCTTTCGGCCCAAAAGTAGGCAACAGAGTTGGGTCAACCAGGTTTTGAATAAAGATAATCTCTTGAGCCAAAATTCCCAAACTTCACCAAATTGGTGAATAGGCTTGAGCGACAGGTCGGACTCAGGGTCCCGACCCGAAGTCAATTTCGGTTAGAGTTACACCAAAATTACCAGTGGAGCGAAACGGAACAAAGTTGCAAGTGCAGTGAGAATTAAATTTATAGAAATTGAAAATCCGAAATTCCCGGCAGTTGCCGTCACAGTTGTTGTGAAAAACTAAAGTGCTTAAGTGCCAGCCCCTAGTGGGTAAGTTTTGTTGGTGCGAGAAGGTGAAAAAAAAAACACGGTGTTTGAACGCCCTAATGTTTTTAGGTGGCACTTGGTAGTTACATAACCTCTGGGAGCTAAAAGCCAAGCTTGGTGAAAGAAGTGGGAAAGGCCAACCGGAAGAAATCCCAAACTGGCAACCAATCAACCCTGCAACCAATCTACCCATCAACCAATCAACCAACCAATCAACCGAAGCTGCAGCAGCCTCCAAAGTCCGCATCAACAACATAGCGCTGGAAATTTTATTTTACATCTACATATAAACATATTTTTCTACATACACTTTTAGATGTTGTAGAGTAGCCCAATTTACCGGCAATAACGTCCATAAGCCGTAGGGAAATAAAGCCCCAAGGAAAAAATGAAATAATCATCCCCTGAAATTTAAACCTTAAAACAGATAAAACATAAACAGATCGGAAGCAGAAATTTAGTTTAAGTAATTTTAAGAGTATAGCTTTAACCATTAAGAGAGAAGGTCATTAGCAGGAAAACCAGGCATTCTTCCCGTTTTCGTTTCCCTTCCCTCTCCCATGTCTTAACGGCACTACTCTCTACATTACTATTGATCTCTGTAAACTATGAGCCTTATTTACATGAGCTCAGGAAAATTAAGCGAACGCACAGTGGTCGGGCTTGTATGGAGCCGCGGCCATAAATACTTCTAGATGTGCTATCGCTATGAAACTTTTACCAAAAATCTAGATAAATATTATAAATATATGTTACAAAAATTGGCCAGATCGTACCACTATATCCTATAGCTTCCATAGGAACGATTTACTTAGTGGTTGCGTTTATATAAGAGGGCAATCCAAAATTCAATTTTTGTAATAATAACAAGTTGGTTTGTTTACCGTACGATATTTACAAACTAATAACAGCAATATAAAAATGTGGGAGTGATTACTAAACTCCACCCGCACCAAAAAAATTATAAAAAACAAAACGAAAAATAATACGATTTAATATCATTTTTAAATTTTTTGATCGAGTAGCGAGATAGTTGACTCTAAAAGAAGTGACATTTGGTTATTTCTAAGTTTTTTTGTCCATTAATAAATGGATCAGAACTTAAAAGCAATCTGTTAAATAAATCTGTATTTGCAGTCGAATTATTAAATATCCTTAATTTTTGATTCAGCGGGTCCTTTAGAAAGCTTTCCAATCAAAAAACACAAATCAAAAAGCAACAAGAGAAACAGCAAAAACAAGCTACAACAACAACACACACAGAACAAGATGGACCTGCTAAAATAAATGAGGTTAGGTAGCATTTTTTAATGACACAAGTGCATCGGCGCGTTTCGGCAGCTGATGAAAACACTTTTAAAATCTTGAAATATGTATTAATAATAGAATATAAACATCACTGGGGGGTAAGCGGGGGAAAGCACTTAGAACTTTACCTAAACATTGTAATGCACAACATTTACGAACTAAAAAAGACGCACGTTTTACCACTTCCTTACATAAAACACAGCACAAGTTATTTATATATGTATTTGTAAAAACAAAGTATATACCGTTATGAACAATTTCTATTATATTCGAATTGGGTTAGACCGTGCTTTATATTTTTATAGAATTTTTTAATTCAAGGCTTTGCATTGCACTGTTAGCAAATTGCAAGTAAGTGAGCACATCATCGCTCTATTCATTCCATTATTGGAAAATCCCGTTAGAAATTCAAAAAAAAACTATTGTGTAGTAAATTTTGGACAATCAGCTGATCGTTAAACTGGTTTTCGCTGGAATATCTCAAAATCAATTTTTTGATTTTTGGCCTATGGCAGCGACCACTGTGCGCTGGCATAAAGGCACTAAATCCTTGTTCGTCCTTGTCTGTCCATTACTAATTCAATAGTCCGGTCCTTAGTCCTGTGGAGAGTCCTCATTAAGATAGCACGCGAATTAATAAGAATTTATTGGAAAGAGCAAGTAGCTGCGTCTAGAAATATATCCCCGACTCCCTCTACTGGAAACCACTGCCGGAACCAGCGCGTGCTCAACGTGGACTACATACCATCCGCTCGCAATACGTGGTTCGCTACACTACCTTGATCAAAAGCGCGTGCCGATCGGACGTCTATATCCTATAGCTCCAATAGGAACAATAGTTAAAAGCTGTGAAAATATCCCTTATTTCTATTTTTATATGACATTTTTGCCGTATAAAAGCTACTAACATAAAACTATGCAAATCTAATTTATTTATGTATACCTTGCTCAGGGTAATAGTTATTGCCAATCAAACAACTATATACTACAGCTGCAGTTTAATAATTAAATTGGTTACATATAGGAAATCTTTTTATACCCTTGCAGAGGGTATTATAATTTTAGTCAGAAGTTTGTAACCCAGAAAAGAAGACGTTTCCGACCCCATGAAGTATATATATTCTTGATCAGGATCAATAGGGGAGTCGATATGTCTGTGTTCAAGAAGAACACTTTTTGATAATAAATCTAATACTTTACGAGTTCAGTACATGTCAATATGTTAATTGATCTGGAGCCGTAAATAACGATCTGTAACTCAGAAACCTACAAGGGTGCAGTGCTAACACTTGTAATCTTAAGTACAGGCCACTTGAGCCTAACCTAAATATAGTTCTCACACTGCACAAAGGGTCACCTTGCAGGAGACCGTTGATAAGGCTCCCGCTCAGGCAAACAGATGTGGTCTCTGCGTAGACCATAGATAAGTATATCATAAGAATTTCATGTTAGTTACGTAAGCAGACTTGTGGAAATAAAATCAGTTTTTATACAGAACTCAAACGTGACGGGTGTATTCCTTATTATAGGATCTCCTTCCATTTTGGTCCTTCGAGCCTTTGATTCCTTGCGGAACAATTGGCCAGACCTCTCTGTAGTCTTCCCCACCAAGTAAGAGACTCAGAGATATTCTGCACCTTAAAGATTCTGCTAAGTGCTAGACGCTTGCAGCTAAAGGTAGCAATAGATTCACACGATTGTTTTCCCCCACCAGAGGTAAGAGACAAAGTGTTGAACAAATAAAAGCAAAAAGACAAGTAAAGAGTCTTTTTTGTTTTTAAGCACCTTAAAGATTCTGTTTTTAACAGCTAAAGGTTGCTAAAGTCGGTAGGGCGTTTCCGAGGCCTTAACATCGGATTAATATATAGAAAATATAGTGATTTATATATTAAAACCAATAAGTTGGTAAGGCGTGTCCGTGGCCAAAACAGCGGATATAAAAAATATAAAATTTTGTGAAAAGTGCATTAAGAAAAGTGCCCACAAAATAACATTTGTAATAAGTGCCTAATTACAAATGCAATACTCTTGCATTGGAAAAAGAAAAAATCCACAAGGGAAATAAAATTGCGCAAAATCCAAAAATTTGGAAAAATAAGGGTGAAAAGTGCCTACAAATGCTATAAAGCCAAGAAGCTATAAAGCATAAAATTAAAAAATCCGACTAAATAAAAATATTATTATTAAAGAAAAAGTGCACAATAAATAATAATATTACCATTAGCTTTGACTATGGTTAACAAGAGACTGCAATATAAATATAGAAATTTGCAAAAAGGGCCTTGAATTGAATTGCAATTAAGCATTCAACTCCAATAATTTGGATTATGGAAACGTATGTAGTTTCCTAAAACTGGCAAATAAGCCGGAAGATGCTAGATTGCATTTTTAATATCCTGAATCTGGGATAAAACAAAAACATCGAAGCTACCGAGAGGACGATCTCGGCACCACAACTTAATTGCATCTTGGAAGGAAGAAGACTTGCAGGCTGACCGCAGGACTTGGACACCAAGGAAGGGCGTCGCCTAGAATCATCAAAATCGTCGCTACAAGAACGTCGTCGACAACATCCTTGGAAAAACGCTATCTTCATCAATGGGCTAAGTCAACGTGATCAACAGATAAGTTGGATATTAGTAACTAATATAGTTGTAAAGAGCACGATGTTGTCCGATATTAGTTATTTTTGTGCAAAGGCGGCTTTCTTAGAGAAAGTCGAGCAATTAAACATATATCTCGATGAGACAGTGAATAATTTGACTGGCTGCAAGGATTCTCTTAACATAAGAAGAAATAAGATTAACTATTTAGCTACAAAATTGTTTAACGTGGTGGAAAAGGCTAGATGTTATTTTGAAAGTCGTGAATTTGAACGCATTATTGATGAATTAGAATTCGATGTTCAAAATACAGTAACGACCATAGAGAAAAGATTCCTCATGGAAGGATATTTTCCTGTGGACCTTAGGACAGAGGAGTTTGTTACTCTGACAGAGAGACAGTATTCAGTTTATCTCGATAAATTAATTTGTTGTAATGAATTCCAACATATAGAGAATAGTTTAGATTCAAATAAAATAGATTCACAAGTTTTATTATCGAGTCCATTAGAAGAGAGAGAGATTTCTACAGGAATTGAAGATGAGGAAATACACTGCCGTAATATTCCGCCGGCAGGACCTCACTTGGGAAGTGAGGTTGTTTTTAGCCCACCATCCGCATTAATTGAAGAAAATGACGTTCTTACAACCGTTCATTTTGGAAAAGAAGTTAAAGAAATACACTGCCATATTATTCCGGATGGATGTTTTTAGTTCACCATCCGTATTAGTTGAGGTAAATGACGTTCTAACAACCGTTCATTTAGTAGAAGAGTCAATAGACAAGGAATTAATAAGTCCTAAGTCAATTAGGATAATCAAGGCATACTTTCGGGCCAAGTTTAATCATTACAAATTTATTAAGCAAAGTAGTAGCTATTTAAGAATGATTTGGTGCCCATTAAAACTATGTCCGGTTAATCATACAGTCAATATTAAACGGTTGAAGAATGAAAAAGAGTATATGAAAAGGTATCATGTTAAAATTAAAGATTTAATATCTAATGATTATACATTTTATAATAAAATGCCAGGCTTTGCAAGGTTGGTAAATATATAAGTTAAAAAGCAAATACAATTAGGGTGTTCAATTGCGTTGCAAAAGTGTTAACTTTGTAAGTTTGCCAGACGAGAATTGTGAACGCCCAATATTTTAAAATATCGTTGCAGGAAATTAACGTTCAATAAAAAGCCAACTTTTAAATTGTTGTATTGCCTAAAGTATTCGTTTAAAAATGTAGAGCTGTGAATGAAAAGAAGGCTTTGTAATTTTCTGTCATTAAAAATAATATGTATGTCTACATAACACAACCCAAATTTTTTTCTTTTGTATTTAAAAATCAAATTTGTTTCTTAGCTTTCACTGTCATTATCATGGATTCAAACCCAACTTTTCGGTATATTTTTAGTATTTTAGCTTAAATTCCTACCCATTATTAACCCCCTATTTTTACACAAGTACAACGGATTTGTATACATAGGCTGGGGTGTTGTAGGCCTGGCAAACTATTTTGTATGGAAGTTGTTGTTGGAACTGACTTACACTTTTACACTTTACAACGTTTGCAACGCAATTGAATACCCTAAATAATATCGAATTAAATATACAGTCCACTAATTTTATATTTGCATTGTTAACAAAAAGAATCTATATAATCAATAACCCCTACACCGCAACTTGCTTGCCGCCCTTGGCAGAATGTTCAAGAAGAACACTTTTTGATAATAAATCTAATACTTTACGAGTTCAGTACATGTCAATATGTTAATTGATCTGGAGCCGTAAATAACGATCTGTAACTCAGAAACCTACAAGGGTGCAGTGCTAACACTTGTAATCTTAAGTACAGGCCACTTGAGCCTAACCTAAATATAGTTCTCACACTGCACAAAGGGTCGCCTTGCAGGAGACCGTTGATAAGGCTCCCGCTCAGGCAAACAGATGTGGTCTCTGCGTAGACCATAGATAAGTATATCATAAGAATTTCATGTTAGTTACGTAAGCAAAGACTTGTGGAAATAAAATCAGTTTTTATACAGAACTCAAACGTGACGGGTGTATTCCTTATTATTGGGATTCTCCGTTCAGTCTGTTTCAATACCGTTTGCGAGCTCAGTTTAAAAGCTAGCGGTCTGAAACTTTCACAGTCGTCCTAAAACATGTGTACGCAGATCAAGTTTAAAAACCGACCCGATCGGACGTCTATATCCAATAGCTCCCATAGGAACAATCGGATATAGCTTTAAAAAAATGAAGATATTTCGCTCAGTGTAAGAGCTTTTGACAAGAATCTTTCCAAATCGTACTTTTTTGTGCGTACCTAAAACATGTGTACGCAGATCAAGTTTGAAAATCGGCCCGATCGGACGTTTATATCCTATAGCTCCCATAGGAACAATCGGATATAGCTTTCATAAAATGTTGATATTTCGCGCAGTGTAAAAGCTATTGACATGAATCTTTACAAATCTTTTTCTTTTATGCACATCTTGATTAGGGTAAAAGCGCGTGCCGATCGGACGTCTATATCTTATAGCTCCCATAGGAACAATAGGGTGAAATCGGTCAAATTGTGACGTTTTTCAGGATATTTCGCGCAGTATATAAGCTATTGACATGCAACTTTCCAAACCTTATTCTTTTATGCACACCATGATTAGGGTAAAAGCGCGTGCCGATCGGACTATATCCTATAGCTCCCATAGGAACAATAGGGTGAAAATTTTTAAAATTTTAATTTTTTTCAATTATACAATATTTTGTTGTTTATTAATTCATCTTGCTTTTCTAGTCAAGTTTTCATACATGAAATCTGCAAGGGTATTAAAACTTAGGCTTGCCGAAGTTAGCTTCCGTCCTCGTTTTTAAGTGAAAAATTGTTCAACTTTGAAAGGGCATATCTTTAACAAACATTTTTTTGATTTGAAAAAGGGTTACATATGGGCATTTTCAGGGTGACGGACGCGACATTTTTTCAACTTAAACTCTAAAAATAAGAGTGACGCAGTGTACATTTATTACTTTTTAATTTTTTGTTGGATAGCTTAGACGCTCTTGTATTTATGGTAAAAAAATGAAGATTATCTGTCCAGCCAGTTCTTAGAAATAAAATAAAATAAGTGAAACACGGACGCGACAAAAATAGAACTGCAATTTTGAAAACTTTAGAAAAACCATAAATTCTGCGAAACTAGATGGCGAATTTTTTTGAATTTTTTTTCCAGTACCTGCTGAGTAACCAAGCACATCAAAGCAAGTTCGGTGGCAAAGCATTCAGCGGTTTTTTTTCTAAAACTAGTGTAAGAATACGGACGCGACAATTACGGACGCGACATGTTGCTACTTTACAAAATATTGCAACTTTTTATTTTGTCAAAATGTTGCAGAGCTATTTTACGTGTTACTAAAGACCCTAATTTAAAGTTTGGTTTAAATATTTTAGCGTTATCCACCTCTTTTTAATTGAAACATAGTTTTTATATAGCACTTTCTATGAAAGCTATGTGACTAAGTGGTTAAAATTAAATTACATTTTTCTAGTAAACGCAGAAATTTAATCAAAATACACCTGTTAAAGAATATGTACCTTTCTTTAAATAATAAGTTTATTTACGAATTATGTTGCACGTTTAGTATATTTTATTAAATTTTGTTTTTTGTTGAAAAGGCTGTGACACCCACAAAAATGTCTAATTCTCTGTTACTGGATGCATAGTGTATTTTCCTTACTCCTGGAATCTGTGCAACATTTTTCCATTTTTCTTGTAGTGGTAGTGAAAATTCCTCCACTTCCTTGGCGCCAATGTAGAAAAAATTCAAAGCGACTTGATAATATTTTATTTTGGGACTTAGTTACTTGCCAAACTTTTCTTTTAATGACGGCTCCTACGCCATCCACTGCTCCTTTTCCATGGGACGTAGCAAAATAGTTCCATTCAATTCTGACGCATCCAAAATAGTAAGCAAAATCTACCAAACTACGGACTATAAATTTATTTTTCAATTGCGAGCTGCTACCATCAGAAAATATAAATATATTTTCGAATGTGCCGGCTTTCTCCTTGATCACTTTTAAAAGTTTGCTTAAGAAGCAGACAACGTAAAATTTATTGTGGCTTAAATTTTCACTAATTATTCCAAATGATAAAGTTTTGTCGCAAGGCCAAGCTACGCAAGTAAATATCGTAACCTGTTTATAGTTAAAATGTGCGCTTTGGACTTCGTTTTGAGAGATCAGCCTGTAATTTTCGGCAAAATCAATTTGGATGACTACTTCCCTTGAATCTATATTCGCTTTCTTAGCCTCAAAATAGCTTTGCTGAGATCGTTTTATATAAAAGTGGGTTTTAAACTGGGTTCATCTATTTTTTTGAGATAGCTAATCGGAATAAGTTCCTCGACAATATCTTTTACACATCTCAGGCATTTGTTGAGCATGCATTCTTCATTCTTGATGTTACAGCAAATAGATTCCAGTAACGATTCAAAGACACGAGGGAAGGAACCCAGCGGGAAAGTGAAAAGTTGGTTTTTGTGTTCTTGTTCCTATTCCTTTTTGCAAGCGGCGGTGTGGGGATAGATAATTTCTGAGCGTTAAATGGGGGTGGGTTTCTGAGTAGCATCAATATCAGGCCACTTATGCGCTGTGTGATTTCTGTGGCACTACGATTATAATATTTTTTAACAAAAAAATCACCAACTTATAATAGTCCAAAATCCTATGATTTACACCAAATCCAAAAACCTTGTTCTCGCATTTATCTTAAATTACTAGTATTTATACCCGTTGCTCGTAGAGTAAAAGGGTATATTGTATTCGTGCAAAAGTATGTAACAGGGAGAAGGAAGCGTTTCCGACCCTATAAAGTATATATATTCTTGGTCAGGGTCACTAGCCGAGTCGATATAGCCATGTCCGTCTGTTTGTCCGTATGAACGCTGAGATCTCGGAAACTATAAAAGCTAGAGGATTGGCATTTGGCATGAAGATTCTTGGAGTTCCTACGCAGCGCAAGTTTATTTCAAGAAGGTGCCACGCCCCCTCTAACGCCCACAATAGCTAATATACTAAAAAAACTCGCCGTGCCACACGGCATGAATAAGATTGTGTGCCAATTTGATTTCAAATCAAATCGCCCGATTTTTTAGAAAAAAAATTTTTGTCTGCGGTTTATTTAACAATTTATTGAAATACTTGTAAATGATTTTCAACTATCCGTCTGCAGTATGGGCAGAGCAATAGAGAGTTTTTTGAACGCTGTTCCAGATTTTTGAAGCACTCAAAGCATATTTTGAAGTGCATACATGATAGAAAAACTACGTCCCGCGGCCTATCAAGCAAATAATACATTTTAGCACGTCAGCCATTTGGGTGAACTGGAAAGTATTTTCCACATCTTCATCTTCTGAATCAGAACCGGAACATAGAATTTTTGCGAAAGCCAGCAACAATTTTGTATTCGAAAGGTTCAACAGCCTCCATATCGCGTCCACGTTGTTTAAAGATCAGTGATTAACTGACTAAAATATGAAAAAGATTGACAGGTATCATAATAAACGGTACTACTCTTCTCGGTAATCTCATTGTTTCATAATGCCCGGGGGCATTATGACATTTTTTGAAAGGGCGTTATGACACTAGTGAATTAGTGTGTCATAGCGCCCGCGGGCGCTTAAGAAGCAGACAACGTAAAATTTATTGTGGCTTAAATTTTCACTAATTATTCCAAATGATAAAGTTTTGTCGCAAGGCCAAGCTACGCAAGTAAATATCGTAACCTGTTTATAGTTAAAATGTGCGCTTTGGACTTCGTTTTGAGAGATCAGCCTGTAATTTTCGGCAAAATCAATTTGGATGACTACTTCCCTTGAATCTATATTCGCTTTCTTAGCCTCAAAATAGCTTTGCTGAGATCGTTTTATATAAAAGTGGGTTTTAAACTGGGTTCATCTATTTTTTTGAGATAGCTAATCGGAATAAGTTCCTCGACAATATCTTTTACACATCTCAGGCATTTTTTGAGCATGCATTCTTCATTCTTGATGTTACAGCAAATAGATTCCAGTAACGATTCAAAGACACGAGGGAAGGAACCCAGCGGGAAAGTGAAAAGTTGGTTTTTGTGTTCTTGTTCCTATTCCTTTTTGCAAGCGGCGGTGTGGGGATAGATAATTTCTGAGCGTTAAATGGGGGTGGGTTTCTGATAATATTTTTTAACAAAAAAATCACCAACTTATAATAGTCCAAAATCCTATGATTTACACCAAATCCAAAAACCTTGTTCTCGCATTTATCTTAAATTACTAGTATTTATACCCGTTACTCGTAGAGTAAAAGGGTATATTGTATTCGTGCAAAAGTATGTAACAGGGAGAAGGAAGCGTTTCCGACCCTATAAAGTATATATATTCTTGGTCAGGGTCACTAGCCGAGTCGATATAGCCATGTCCGTCTGTCCGTCTGTTTATTATATTTTATTAAATTTTGTTTTTTGTTGAAAAGGCTGTGACACCCACAAAAATGTCTAATTCTCTGTTACTGGATGCATAGTGTATTTTCCTTACTCCTGGAATCTGTGCAACATTTTTCCATTTTTCTTGTAGTGGTAGTGAAAATTCCTCCACTTCCTTGGCGCCAATGTAGAAAAAATTCAAAGCGACTTGATAATATTTTATTTTGGGACTTAGTTACTTGCCAAACTTTTCTTTTAATGACGGCTCCTACGCCATCCACTGCTCCTTTTCCATGGGACGTAGCAAAATAGTTCCATTCAATTCTGACGCATCCAAAATAGTAAGCAAAATCTACCAAACTACGGACTATAAATTTATTTTTCAATTGCGAGCTGCTACCATCAGAAAATATAAATATATTTTCGAATGTGCCGGCTTTCTCCTTGATCACTTTTAAAAGTTTGCTTAAGAAGCAGACAACGTAAAATTTATTGTGGCTTAAATTTTCACTAATTATTCCAAATGATAAAGTTTTGTCGCAAGGCCAAGCTACGCAAGTAAATATCGTAACCTGTTTATAGTTAAAATGTGCGCTTTGGACTTCGTTTTGAGAGATCAGCCTGTAATTTTCGGCAAAATCAATTTGGATGACTACTTCCCTTGAATCTATATTCGCTTTCTTAGCCTCAAAATAGCTTTGCTGAGATCGTTTTATATAAAAGTGGGTTTTAAACTGGGTTCAGCGGGAAAGTGAAAAGTTGGTTTTTGTGTTCTTGTTCCTATTCCTTTTTGCAAGCGGCGGTGTGGGGATAGATAATTTCTGAGCGTTAAATGGGGGTGGGTTTCTGAGTAGCATCAATATCAGGCCACTTATGCGCTGTGTGATTTCTGTGGCACTACGATTATAATATTTTTTAACAAAAAAATCACCAACTTATAATAGTCCAAAATCCTATGATTTACACCAAATCCAAAAACCTTGTTCTCGCATTTATCTTAAATTACTAGTATTTATACCCGTTACTCGTAGAGTAAAAGGGTATATTGTATTCGTGCAAAAGTATGTAACAGGGAGAAGGAAGCGTTTCCGACCCTATAAAGTATATATATTCTTGGTCAGGGTCACTAGCCGAGTCGATATAGCCATGTCCGTCTGTTTGTCCGCATGAACGCTGAGATCTCGGAAACTATAAAAGCTAGAGGATTGGCATTTGGCATGAAGATTCTTGGAGTTCCTACGCAGCGCAAGTTTATTTCAAGAAGGTGCCACGCCCCCTCTAACGCCCACAATAGCTAATATACTAAAAAAACTCGCCGTGCCACACGGCATGAATAAGATTTCTCAGGCATTTGTTGAGCATGCATTCTTCATTCTTGATGTTACAGCAAATAGATTCCAGTAACGATTCAAAGACACGAGGGAAGGAACCCAGCGGGAAAGTGAAAAGTTGGTTTTTGTGTTCTTGTTCCTATTCCTTTTTGCAAGCGGCCGTGTGGGGATAGATAATTTCTGAGCGTTAAATGGGGGTGGGTTTCTGATAATATTTTTTAACAAAAAAATCACCAACTTATAATAGTCCAAAATCCTATGATTTACACCAAATCCAAAAACCTTGTTCTCGCATTTATCTTAAATTACTAGTATTTATACCCGTTACTCGTAGAGTAAAAGGGTATATTGTATTCGTGCAAAAGTATGTAACAGGGAGAAGGAAGCGTTTCCGACCCTATAAAGTATATATATTCTTGGTCAGGGTCACTAGCCGAGTCGATATAGCCATGTCCGTCTGTCCGTCTGTCTGTCCGTATGAACGCTGAGATCTCGGAAACTATAAAAGCTAGAGGATTGGCATTTGGCATGAAGATTCTTGGAGTTCCTACGCAGCGCAAGTTTATTTCAAGAAGGTGCCACGCCCCCTCTAACGCCCACAATAGCTAATATACGAAAAAAACTCGCCGTGCCACACGGCATGAATAAGATTGTGTGCCAATTAGATTTCAAATCAAATCGCCCGATTTTTTAGAACAAAAATTTTTGTCTGCGGTTTATTTAACAATTTATTGAAATACTTTTAAATGATTTTCAACTATCCGTCTGCAGTATGGGCAGAGCAATAGAGAGTTTTTTGAACGCTGTTCCAGATTTTTGAAGCACTCAAAGCATATTTTGAAGTGCATACATGATAGAAAAACTACGTCCCGCGGCCTATCAAGCAAATAATACATTTTAGCACGTCAGCCATTTGGGTGAACTGGAAAGTATTTTCCACATCTTCATCTTCTGAATCAGAACCGGAACATAGAATTTTTGCGAAAGCCAGCAACAATTTTGTATTCGAAAGGTTCAACAGCCTCCATATCGCGTCCACGTTGTTTAAAGATCAGTGATTAACTGACTAAAATATGAAAAAGATTGACAGGTATCATAATAAACGGTACTACTCTTCTCGGTAATCTCATTGTTTCATAATGCCCGGGGGCATTATGACATTTTTTGAAAGGGCGTTATGACACTAGTGAATTAGTGTGTCATAGCGCCCGCGGGCGCTTAAGAAGCAGACAACGTAAAATTTATTGTGGCTTAAATTTTCACTAATTATTCCAAATGATAAAGTTTTGTCGCAAGGCCAAGCTACGCAAGTAAATATCGTAACCTGTTTATAGTTAAAATGTGCGCTTTGGACTTCGTTTTGAGAGATCAGCCTGTAATTTTCGGCAAAATCAATTTGGATGACTACTTCCCTTGAATCTATATTCGCTTTCTTAGCCTCAAAATAGCTTTGCTGAGATCGTTTTATATAAAAGTGGGTTTTAAACTGGGTTCATCTATTTTTTTGAGATAGCTAATCGGAATAAGTTCCTCGACAATATCTTTTACACATCTCAGGCATTTGTTGAGCATGCATTCTTCATTCTTGATGTTACAGCAAATAGATTCCAGTAACGATTCAAAGACACGAGGGAAGGAACCCAGCGGGAAAGTGAAAAGTTGGTTTTTGTGTTCTTGTTCCTATTCCTTTTTGCAAGCGGCCGTGTGGGGATAGATAATTTCTGAGCGTTAAATGGGGGTGGGTTTCTGAGTAGCATCAATATCAGGCCACTTATGCGCTGTGTGATTTCTGTGGCACTACGATTATAATATTTTTTAACAAAAAAATCACCAACTTATAATAGTCCAAAATCCTATGATTTACACCAAATCCAAAAACCTTGTTCTCGCATTTATCTTAAATTACTAGTATTTATACCCGTTACTCGTAGAGTAAAAGGGTATATTGTATTCGTGCAAAAGTATGTAACAGGGAGAAGGAAGCGTTTCCGACCCTATAAAGTATATATATTCTTGGTCAGGGTCACTTGCCGAGTCGATATAGCCATGTCCGTCTGTCCGTCTGTCTGTCCGTATGAACGCTGAGATCTCGGAAACTATAAAAGCTAGAGGATTGGCATTTGGCATGAAGATTCTTGGAGTTCCTACGCAGCGCAAGTTTATTTCAAGAAGGTGCCACGCCCCCTCTAACGCCCACAATAGCTAATATACGAAAAAAACTCGCCGTGCCACACGGCATGAATAAGATTGTGTGCCAATTTGATTTCAAATCAAATCGCCCGATTTTTTAGAAAAAAAATTTTTGTCTGCGGTTTATTTAACAATTTATTGAAATACTTGTAAATGATTTTCAACTATCCGTCTGCAGTATGGGCAGAGCAATAGAGAGTTTTTTGAACGCTGTTCCAGATTTTTGAAGCACTCAAAGCATATTTTGAAGTGCATACATGATAGAAAAACTACGTCCCGCGGCCTATCAAGCAAATAATACATTTTAGCACGTCAGCCATTTGGGTGAACTGGAAAGTATTTTCCACATCTTCATCTTCTGAATCAGAACCGGAACATAGAATTTTTGCGAAAGCCAGCAACAATTTTGTATTCGAAAGGTTCAACAGCCTCCATATCGCGTCCACGTTGTTTAAAGATCAGTGATTAACTGACTAAAATATGAAAAAGATTGACAGGTATCATAATAAACGGTACTACTCTTCTCGGTAATCTCATTGTTTCATAATGCCCGGGGGCATTATGACATTTTTTGAAAGGGCGTTATGACACTAGTGAATTAGTGTGTCATAGCGCCCGCGGGCGCTTAAGAAGCAGACAACGTAAAATTTATTGTGGCTTAAATTTTCACTAATTATTCCAAATGATAAAGTTTTGTCGCAAGGCCAAGCTACGCAAGTAAATATCGTAACCTGTTTATAGTTAAAATGTGCGCTTTGGACTTCGTTTTGAGAGATCAGCCTGTAATTTTCGGCAAAATCAATTTGGATGACTACTTCCCTTGAATCTATATTCGCTTTCTTAGCCTCAAAATAGCTTTGCTGAGATCGTTTTATATAAAAGTGGGTTTTAAACTGGGTTCATCTATTTTTTTGAGATAGCTAATCGGAATAAGTTCCTCGACAATATCTTTTACACATCTCAGGCATTTGTTGAGCATGCATTCTTCATTCTTGATGTTACAGCAAATAGATTCCAGTAACGATTCAAAGACACGAGGGAAGGAACCCAGCGGGAAAGTGAAAAGTAGGTTTTTGTGTTCTTGTTCCTATTCCTTTTTGCAAGCGGCCGTGTGGGGATAGATAATTTCTGAGCGTTAAATGGGGGTGGGTTTCTGAGTAGCATCAATATCAGGCCACTTATGCGCTGTGTGATTTCTGTGGCACTACGATTATAATATTTTTTAACAAAAAAATCACCAACTTATAATAGTCCAAAATCCTATGATTTACACCAAATCCAAAAACCTTGTTCTCGCATTTATCTTAAATTACTAGTATTTATACCCGTTACTCGTAGAGTAAAAGGGTATATTGTATTCGTGCAAAAGTATGTAACAGGGAGAAGGAAGCGTTTCCGACCCTATAAAGTATATATATTCTTGGTCAGGGTCACTAGCCGAGTCGATATAGCCATGTCCGTCTGTCCGTCTGTCTGTCCGTATGAACGCTGAGATCTCGGAAACTATAAAACTAGAGGATTGGCATTTGGCATGAAGATTCTTGGAGTTCCTACGCAGCGCAAGTTTATTTCAAGAAGGTGCCACGCCCCCTCTAACGCCCACAATAGCTAATATACGAAAAAAACTCGCCGTGCCACACGGCATTAATAAGATTGTGTGCCAATTTGATTTCAAATCAAATCGCCCGATTTTTTAGAAAAAAAATTTTTGTCTGCGGTTTATTTAACAATTTATTGAAATACTTGTAAATGATTTTCAAATATCCGTCTGCAGTATGGGCAGAGCAATAGAGAGTTTTTTGAACGCTGTTCCAGATTTTTGAAGCACTCAAAGCATATTTTGAAGTGCATACATGATAGAAAAACTACGTCCCGCGGCCTATCAAGCAAATAATACATTTTAGCACGTCAGCCATTTGGGTGAACTGGAAAGTATTTTCCACATCTTCATCTTCTGAATCAGAACCGGAACATAGAATTTTTGCGAAAGCCAGCAACAATTTTGTATTCGAAAGGTTCAACAGCCTCCATATCGCGTCCACGTTGTTTAAAGATCAGTGATTAACTGACTAAAATATGAAAAAGATTGACAGGTATCATAATAAACGGTACTACTCTTCTCGGTAATCTCATTGTTTCATAATGCCCGGGGGCATTATGACATTTTTTGAAAGGGCGTTATGACACTAGTGAATTAGTGTGTCATAGCGCCCGCGGGCGCTTAAGAAGCAGACAACGTAAAATTTATTGTGGCTTAAATTTTCACTAATTATTCCAAATGATAAAGTTTTGTCGCAAGGCCAAGCTACGCAAGTAAATATCGTAACCTGTTTATAGTTAAAATGTGCGCTTTGGACTTCGTTTTGAGAGATCAGCCTGTAATTTTCGGCAAAATCAATTTGGATGACTACTTCCCTTGAATCTATATTCGCTTTCTTAGCCTCAAAATAGCTTTGCTGAGATCGTTTTATATAAAAGTGGGTTTTAAACTGGGTTCATCTATTTTTTTGAGATAGCTAATCGGAATAAGTTCCTCGACAATATCTTTTACACATCTCAGGCATTTGTTGAGCATGCATTCTTCATTCTTGATGTTACAGCAAATAGATTCCAGTAACGATTCAAAGACACGAGGGAAGGAACCCAGCGGGAAAGTGAAAAGTAGGTTTTTGTGTTCTTGTTCCTATTCCTTTTTGCAAGCGGCCGTGTGGGGATAGATAATTTCTGAGCGTTAAATGGGGGTGGGTTTCTGAGTAGCATCAATATCAGGCCACTTATGCGCTGTGTGATTTCTGTGGCACTACGATTATAATATTTTTTAACAAAAAAATCACCAACTTATAATAGTCCAAAATCCTATGATTTACACCAAATCCAAAAACCTTGTTCTCGCATTTATCTTAAATTACTAGTATTTATACCCGTTACTCGTAGAGTAAAAGGGTATATTGTATTCGTGCAAAAGTATGTAACAGGGAGAAGGAAGCGTTTCCGACCCTATAAAGTATATATATTCTTGGTCAGGGTCACTAGCCGAGTCGATATAGCCATGTCCGTCTGTCCGTCTGTCTGTCCGTATGAACGCTGAGATCTCGGAAACTATAAAACTAGAGGATTGGCATTTGGCATGAAGATTCTTGGAGTTCCTACGCAGCGCAAGTTTATTTCAAGAAGGTGCCACGCCCCCTCTAACGCCCACAATAGCTAATATACGAAAAAAACTCGCCGTGCCACACGGCATTAATAAGATTGTGTGCCAATTTGATTTCAAATCAAATCGCCCGATTTTTTAGAAAAAAAATTTTTGTCTGCGGTTTATTTAACAATTTATTGAAATACTTGTAAATGATTTTCAAATATCCGTCTGCAGTATGGGCAGAGCAATAGAGAGTTTTTTGAACGCTGTTCCAGATTTTTGAAGCACTCAAAGCATATTTTGAAGTGCATACATGATAGAAAAACTACGTCCCGCGGCCTATCAAGCAAATAATCATCTTCATTTTCTGAATCAGAACCGGAACATAGACTTTTTGCGAAAGCCAGCAACAATTTTGTATTCGAAAGGTTCAACAGCCTCCATATCGCGTCCACGTTGTTTAAAGATCAGTGATTAACTGACTGAAATATGAAAAAGATTGACAGGTATCATAATAAGCGGTACTACTCTTCTCGGTAATCTCATTGTTTCAAATCGCCCGATTATTATTATTATTATTATTATTATTATTATTATTATTATTATTATTATTATTATTATTATTATTATTATTATTATTATTATTATTATTATTATTATTATTATTATTATTATTATTATTATTATTATTATTATTATTATTATTATTATTATTATTATTATTATTATTATTATTATTATTATTATTATTATTATTATTATTATTATTATTATTATTATTATTATTATTATTATTATTATTATTATTATTATTATTATTATTATTATTATTATTATTATTATTATTATTATTATTATTATTATTATTATTATTATTATTATTATTATTATTATTATTATTATTATTATTATTATTATTATTATTATTATTATTATTATTATTATTATTATTATTATTATTATTATTATTATTATTATTATTATTATTATTATTATTATTATTATTATTATTATTATTATTATTATTATTATTATTATTATTATTATTATTATTATTATTATTATTATTATTATTATTATTATTATTATTATTATTATTATTATTATTATTATTATTATTATTATTATTATTATTATTATTATTATTATTATTATTATTATTATTATTATTATTATTATTATTATTATTATTATTATTATTATTATTATTATTATTATTATTATTATTATTATTATTATTATTATTTTTTTTTATTATTATTATTATTATTATTATTATTATTATTATTATTATTATTATTATTATTATTATTATTATTATTATTATTATTATTATTATTATTATTATTATTATTATCATTATTATTATTATTATTATTATTATTATTATTATTATTATTATTATTATTATTATTATTATTATTATTATTATTATTATTATTATTGGCCGTCAGCCGTCGGGTACGCAGGGGGATCAACGGGGGACTCGTCCCCTGCCGTAACTGTGTGCACCGACGGTAGTGCGACTATACTCTCCCCGTGAGGGCGGCTGGAAGCAGGTCCATAGTCTAGCTATGACTATGGATGCTGACGAATCGTAGTCGGGCGGACCTGGGCAGGTCTTTAAAGTGCCTCCCCTCAAGTCAGGCGTGTCAAGCGACCCGTGCCCGCTGACTTTCAGGTTCGCAGCTGAGGGGTTAATCCAGCTGTGTTTTAACGGAGCCTTCCCAGGGCCGGGCAACCCTGGGTCGGAAGTGGCCTTGCCGTGGCTTTGGGGCGGAGTCACGGTCGACTTTTTCATAGAGCCCCAACAACCCTCAGGCCCGCCGCGCTTGCCTGGTCGAGCAACGCGGGCGATCATGTACTGACAATGAAACCCAACACCGTAGCTTCGGACCTCACGGGGGAGGTTAAACCCCAAACCGATTCCGCTACCGTCGAGGTAGGGCCGCGAACACCCAGTCAGGGTGCTCCGGCTCCGATGGGAACGGAAGGGGCTGCTAAGACCAGCACCCCACTAGACAACAAGAACAACAACCCACACAGCAGCGGAACCCAGCCGGGTACCAGCAAGGCAGCCACCGTTACGCATCAGCAGCGTAAGGCCAAGGTCAGTCGGGCCCGTTTTATTCTCGGCAAGATAGCCAAGAATGAGGCAGAGGGCAAGACTGACCAGCGCGATGCGGAGGACAAGACTCGATGCCTTGCGGAGATCGCAGAATTCGAAGAATACATGAGGACGCGCCCGGAGGCCACTGTAACAAACACAAAAAGGGACCGCTCGCATGAGGCAAGCGTGAGCGCACCGAAACGGGCAAAGGACGCACAGGGGAGGCCAAGACCGACCTCCTTTGTGAAGAAGGCCAAGAAATTCAGCGACGTAGCCAGAGACAGCCTCGCGATGGCACTGGTGGACGACCTGCACGACGACGGACGCCTGCTGTCGGAGAAGTGGGAGGAGATCGAGGTCAAGGTGGCCGACATGGTAGCTGAAAGGCTATCAGCCGTGCCAGACGGTCCGATCCCCTCCTTCGACTCGTCGGACATGGTCAGAGGGCACCGGGTGATCAAGTGCGATGACTCGTTCTCGAGGACCTTCCTGGCGGAATGCATATCCAAGATTGGAAATGCATGGGACGGCCTTAGCATTAGGCTCGTCCACGCCAGGGAGGTTCCAAGGAGGCCGCGGGCTCGCATTTGGTTGCCAAAGGGGCAGACTGACCAAGGAAAGGTGCTGTCGCTGCTGAGGGCTCAGAACCCAGAAGTGCATACTGAGGACTGGGCAATACTCAAAGTAGAGAAGGAGATGAAGACGAGCCAGCCGTTCCTCTTCCTCATCAACCAGCGCTGCCTGCCGCAGCTTGAGAAGGCCGACTACACCATCCGGTACGGCCTACGGAAGGCCAAGATCAAGGTCTTCCTGGCAGAGCCGGATGATGTTCTCGAGGAGGTCGATGACACCAACAAGCTGTTGGATGACCTGGTCATCGACGACAAGACCCCAGACATAACACCCAACACCGATGCCTAAAGTCGTGCAGATTAACCTGAAGCGCAGCATGCATGCTTCAGCCAATCTTGCAGTTCTTCTCAGTGAGAGGAACATTGACATAGGCATCGTTCAAGAACCATGGACGCGAGACAGACAAATCTCGGGTCTAACACAACAAGGATATAAACTCTTTTATACTAACTCGACAGGTAGGCCGAGAGCAGGTATTATTATAAAGAATAACTATAACGCACTTCTATGCCCCAATCTTAGCACACCGGATCTAGCAGTTGCCAGATTCGTGGCGGCGGATGGGACATCGATGGTGATAGCCTCATCCTACATGGCCCATGATGAACCGGCTCCACCTGAGCCAGTCATCAAGCTGCTGCAATGGGCGGAAGATACTAAGACGACCCTGGTGCTCGGATGCGACGCTAACGCGAGGCACGCACTATGGGGAAGCTCGGAAACCAACGAAAGGGGTGAGTCTCTTTTTGATAATATTATCTGCCGCAACATCACCATATGTAACAGAGGTAACACACCCACCTTTATATTCCCAAGCACAAGGGAATTTCAGGGATGGGAAGAGGTGTTAGACCTCACTTTACAGACAGAATTTAGTAGATATAAGGTTGAAAAGTGGATAGTGTCGAAACAAAATTCCTTTTCAGATCACAGGTACATTTTCTTCGAAATTTCGATTCCGATTAGCAAACCGGAACCGAAACGTAACCCCCGTAGAACAAACTGGGACAAATTCGGTAAGATTGTCTACTCGAAAGTTAGCAACAGAAGAATACGGGTACAAACCTCTACGACGACCCTGGACAAGGAAGTAGAGGACCTAACAAACATTCTAAACAATGCATATAAGGAAACATGCAAGGTTTCATACTCTAAGAAACAACACCCTTTATGGTGGACCAAAGAGCTTGGCACTCTAAGAAAGAGGGCAAGAAAAGCCTATAACTCCAGCTATGCTACCAAGGAATGGGAGCCATACAAAGAAGCACAAAAAGCATACAAAAAAGCGATATACGCAGCCAAGAAAGACTCTTGGAGGACTTACTGCGAATCGCTAGAAGGTATAAAAGACTCGGCTAGACTAAGCAAGGTCCTTGCTAAAGGGTATAACAGCCCAACTCTACTACACAAACAAGACGGATCAGCGACTACAACGGTGGAAGAATCCCTAGAGACACTAGTGGATACACACTTTCCAGGCAACCTTCGAGAAAAGCCAGCACCTACTGAAGGTCAGAGGGCTCATCAACCAACACACACAAGGGATATCATAACCATTGAAAGAATCAACTGGGCGATAAACTCTTTCGACAAATATAAGAGTCCGGGGCCAGACGGCATTTTCCCGGCAATGCTTCAAGCAACACAGGTCAGCATCAGTAGGTGGCTGCAAGCCATTTACACGGCTTGCATCAGACTAACACACATACCGCTTCTATGGAAGGAAGCCAAAGTTGTATTTATACCAAAACCAGGAAGAAGAGGTCATATCCTAGCAAAGGATTACAGGCCGATCAGCCTTACCTCATTCCTAATGAAAACGCTGGAACGAATGATCGATATTCATATCCGGGAAAACACCGAGAAGCAGCATCTATCGGACGCTCAGCATGCGTACCGAAAGGGCAGATCGACAGAAACGGCACTACACGAAGTAGTTTGCCACATAGAAAAATCGCTACATTTTAACCAATATACAATGGCCACCTTCTTAGATATAGAAGGTGCGTTCAATAATGTGAACGCCGAATCCATACTGAGCTCCCTCAACTCGATCGGCGTTGAAGGAGACATCAGAGCTTGGATCGGAGTTATGCTCACGAGCAGGACGATAACAGCCGAACTGAGTGGCACTTACCTCACACGCTTTGTGAAGAGAGGCACACCTCAGGGCGGGGTTCTATCGCCACTGCTCTGGCTCATCAACATGAACGACATATTGAGAGAACTCAATAGCGGAGGAGTAAAAGTAGTAGCCTACGCAGACGACGTAGTGTTGCTAGTATCAGGACCATTCCCAGATGTCATTAGTAATATAATGACGGGGGCCCTTAACCGACTAAATGAATGGGCAAAAACCTGCGGACTAGGTATAAACCCGAGTAAAACCGAACTGATGCTCTTCACGCGAAGAACAAAGATCCCAACATACAGCAAACCAAAAATAGATGGAATCGAACTCGAGCTATCGGATAAGGCTAAGTATCTAGGAGTGATACTAGACCCGAAGCTCTCGTGGAAACTGAACATCACGGAACGAGTAAGAAAGGCCAGCATAGCATTCTACTCGTGCAGGAAAATGTTTGGCAAAAACTGGGGTATACACCCTAAGATAATATTATGGCTTTACACAGCAGTGGTAAGGCCAATTCTCACATACGGGGCACTAGTCTGGTGGCCAGCCCTGACAAGAGCATACAATATTGCCAAGCTGACAAGAATACAAAGATCAGCTTGCGCAGGAGCTACAGGGGCATTAAGATCATGCCCGGCTGCCGCGTTGAACACTATTCTGGATATAATGCCGATAGAACTTTTCATAAAGGATACGGCAGCGCAGAGTGCGGCCAGACTGAAGGCAAGTAATTGCTGGAAAGGCTACCACACAGGGCACTGCCGTATCTTAGAGGACAACAACTATCTGGCAAAGAACAAGACGGATTATATGACAGCGGAGATAAGATTTGGAAACGGATTTACGACTACCTTTCCAACGAGGGAAGACTGGGAGAATGACAGAGTAACCGGACAAGATGAGGTATCACTCTACACTGACGGCTCCAAGATGGACTGTGGTGTAGGGGCTGGAATTTTCGCTGAAAGCTGGGGGATAGAATCGAAATTCCACCTCCCAGAATCAGCGACAGTTTTTCAGGCTGAGGTACTTGCTATTTTAGAAGCAGCCAAGCTTTCGATTCAGCAATGCCTCAGGAATACCAAGGTACGGATATACTCGGATAGCCAAGCGGCTATCAAATCTCTCGCAGCAGCAAGAACCAACTCGACACTAGTAGCCGATTGCAAGTCGGCTCTCAACATACTAGCAACAAACAACCATGTACAGATAACATGGGTGCCAGGGCACAATGATATACCAGGAAACGAAAAGGCGGATGAACTTGCACGAAAGGGGTCGGCAGACGACTCCTATACAACTAGTCTACCTGAATCCCTTAATACAGTCCAAGCAAGGATTCACGAACACTACAAAACACTAGCTAGTAAAAGTTGGTCAGAAAAGCAGGGTCTCAGGAGATCAAAGCTCTGCTGGCCAACCATCAATAGCAAGAGAACTCGAGAACTAATATCCAAAAGCAAAAGGGATATTAGAAGGATCACGGCACTCATCACAGGCCATTGGGCCATTGGCACGCAAGCCATGAAGATGGGGCTTCCGTACAATGCTAATTGCAGGAGCTGCAAAGAAACAGACACACAGGAGACACCTGAGCACATGATGTGTCATTGCCCAGCACTAAACCATATCAGGGCGAGATACTTCGGGGCGTATCAGCTGGAATCATTGGGAGAAATAGGAAAGCAGAGGATAACTGCAATCCTAGGTTTTCTAAATGATGCAGGCTGGTACTGAAGAGAACGCGGAGACAACAATTTACGAGGGTGTGGATCAAAACGGAGCTCAGCTCTACTTGGAGGCTCTCAGAGAGGACCTCGCCACTTCTACCTACCTACCATTATTATTATTATTATTTATTTATTATTATTATTATTATTATTATTATTATTATTATTATTATTATTATTATTATTATTATTATTATTATTATTATTATTATTATTATTATTATTATTATTATTATTATTATTATTATTATTATTATTATTATTATTATTATTATTATTATTATTATTATTATTATTATTATTATTATTATTATTATTATTATTATTATTATTATTATTATTATTATTATTATTATTATTATTATTATTATTATTATTATTATTATTATTATTATTATTATTATTATTATTATTATTATTATTATTATTATTATTATTATTATTATTATTATTATTATTATTATTATTATTATTATTATTATTATTATTATTATTATTATTATTATTATTATTATTATTATTATTATTATTATTATTATTATTATTATTATTATTATTATTATTATTATTATTATTATTATTATTATTATTATTATTATTATTATTATTATTATTATTATTATTATTATTATTATTATTATTATTATTATTATTATTATTATTATTATTATTATTATTATGGAGAGCGTTGTTAGCAGCACTATGTCCACCATAAAAAGGGCTTGTGATGCTGCTATGCCAAAGTCTGGCAATGCCCACAGACGAGGAGCAGAGGTATACTGGTGGACGACTGAGATAAATGCTCTAAGGGAGACTAGCCTTCGCTGTAGGCGTCATCTCACACGAGCCAGGAGAAGCGGAAATTTCGCTACACAGGAGGAGGAGTACAAGAAGGCAAAAAAGCTTCTTAACATTGCCATTCGCACAAGTAAACGAGATAAATGGAAATCCCTCTGTAATGACGTTAACAAGGACCCATGGGGTCTGGGGTATAAACTCGTTATGAAGAAGCTTAGGTCAAGAAGTACTCTGCCAGATATAGATGAAGGACATATGGATAACATTGTCAAAACTCTTTTCCCGCCCCATCCGATCAGACCAGCTTACACAGCACCGCAGCCGCACGAGCAGCACTTTGAGTTGTTCTCCGAGGATGAACTAACTAAGGCAATACGCAGCATGAAGAATAGGAAAGCACCAGGACCCGACAATATACCGACCGAAGCTCTTAAAGTCATCGCAGAGAGCAGACCCGATGTACTATTAAATATGTATAATAAGTGCCTGCAGTATGGAACATTCCCCGATCCGTGGAAGATACAGAGGCTGGTCTTGATAAGCAAAGGAAAAGGAGACCCGGTAACCCCATCAGCTTATCGACCGCTCTGCATGCTCAACACGACTGGAAAGCTACTGGAAAAGCTGATCAAGCCACGACTAGCTTCTGCTGTCGAAGAATCCGGTGGCCTCTCTCGCAGACAACACGGTTTCCGACCAGGAAGGTCTACAATCGGAGCTATACAGGAAGTCGTTAATGCAGCACTGGCAAGCCAGGTGGGCAACCATGCATCCAGACCCATAGTGCTTTTGGCGACACTAGACGTCAAAAACGCGTTTAATAGTGTCAGGTGGTCGGACATGATCGATTCGCTAAACAGACGCTTCCATATCCCAGAATATCTGATACGGCTATTAGACAGCTATCTTAAGAACCGAAAACTGATTTATCAAACAAGAGGAGGCGAAAAAAGGATAGACATCACCTCGGGAGCAGCCCAAGGTTCCATACTGGGACCGGAACTGTGGAACATCAGCTATGACGATATCCTCAGAACAGAAATGCCTGACGACACATTCCTCGTAGGTTATGCGGATGACCTAGTCGCAGTTATCCCAGCACGCAATACTGAGCACGCCCGACGGACACTAAACCAAGTTATGATTCGTGTAAACGCATGGATGAACTCTCGTGGCTTACAGCTGGCTTCCGAAAAAACTGAGCTACTGCTAGTCACCAGAAAGCAGATGCCATTAGAGATAGAATTCAGGCTCACCGAGACAACTATTCGGACACAGAAGACAATAAAGTACCTCGGGGTCAGGCTGGACTCAAAACTGACCTTTGGACCACAAATTGAATATGCTAGAACCAAGGCTGCAGAGACAGCAAGGTATCTTAGCAGACTTATGGCAAACATCGGTGGACCAATACCATCCAGACGAAAGTTGTTAATGAACACAAACAACTCAATTCTTCTGTATGGATGTGAAGTGTGGGCTGACTCGCTAAAAACAAATTGCAGACTAAAAACTTTGATGGCTATACAAAGCACCTCTGCCTTACGGATAATAAGCGCATATCGCACGGTGTCGTGTCCAGCAGCTCTAGTCCTAGCATGCGTGACCCCGATAGACCTCTTAGCCAAAGAGCGGAAGAGCCTCTACGATCTCCGACAAGCTGGAGAAGCATCTAAGCAAGCGATTTTGGACCTAAAAAGAGAAACCCTCAGGACCTGGCAAGAAAGATGGGAACGCGAAGTTACTGGAAGATGGACAAGAAGACTTATCCCCGACCTTAAAAATTGGGTGGATAGACGACACGGTGATGTAGACTACTACGTTACCCAAGTGCTCACAGGCCACGGTTACTTCAGTTCCTTTCTTAACAAGATGGGCAAAAGCACTGAAGCCAGCTGTATATACGATGATGCTGAAGCCGACAACGCAGAACATACAATGTTTTATTGTACTAATTTCGCGCAGGAACGAAATAATCTAACACGAGTGATCGGACAGATTACTCCGGAAACAATAGTCGCCAAGATGTGCGAAAGCGAAGAGAACTGGAGGGCAGCAGCTGCTTTTATCGGAGACATTCTGCGCTCGAAGAAAAGGGATCTTGATGAAAAGATCTAAGAAGGGCGGTCTGGACGCAGACATCAGACGGGCTCTGGGGATCGCCTCTCCTTGGATGCCAATGGATATCAACTGTGCTATACATTGGCACCTAAGTAGAGACGAGCCTTAGAGCTTTGTATGAGTAGATGAACGCGCACTGCGCGCAAGAGGCCCCACTTTGAAGTAATGCGAAAGCTTTTCCGAAGTGGATACAGGCCTGATGAGGAGGGGTTTTTAGTGGGTGCAGAGCCCCACATACCACACCTACGACGGTAGTGTGAGATGCAGAAGGCATTTTCCCCCCTCAGCCCAAAAAAAAAAAAAAAAAGCAAACCTTCACAGAAGCCGTATAGCAGATGACCTGCTGTCCCAAATAGTACTAGAACAGCACGTGGATTTAGTTATAATTTGCGAGCAATATAGAGCGAAAAGCCGCGGAATCTGGCTGGAAAACGAAAATAAGACTGCAGCTATATGGATCCCAGCTGCGGGTGACATACGATGTCTCGGTGACGGCAGAGGTAGCTGTTACGTATATGTACAACTTGAGGAATTCTCCATATTTAGCTGTTATCTAACCCCTAACGATACAATAGAAGCTTTCCAACAGAAAATCAATGACATTGAAGACATAGCTCAGCAAATGCAGGGAAGCCTTATAGTAGCTGGCGACTTTAACTCTAGAGCAGAAGAATGGGGCATGCGAACAACCAACACCAGAGGCCGAAATATCCTTAATATGTCAGCAAGAGTTGGACTGGTAGTCGCTAACGTGGGCAGAACTCCGACGTTTCAGCGAATGGGTCAAATGGGCACAATACCGGATATAACGCTAGTATCAGAGAACTCTGCGCACAGAATACTAGACTGGAAAGTTCTAGACATTTACAATGGAAGCGACCACGAATACATATCTTTCAGTACTGAAAGAAGCACTGTTCAGCACGTGAAATCAATCACGAACTTGTCACCGATGGAATGTTAACCGACTAAACAAGACCCTCCTAATACGAGAAATTGACAGGATCCAAATTGAAAGCAACGAGAGAGCTAGCGTGGAGAGCGTTGTTAGCAGCACTATGTCCACCATAAAAAGGGCTTGTGATGCTGCTATGCCAAAGTCTGGCAATGCCCACAGACGAGGAGCAGAGGTATACTGGTGGACGACTGAGATAAATGCTCTAAGGGAGACTAGCCTTCGCTGTAGGCGTCATCTCACACGAGCTAGGAGAAGCGGAAATTTCGCTACACAGGAGGAGGAGTACAAGAAGGCAAAAAAGCTTCTTAACATTGCCATTCGCACAAGTAAACGAGATAAATGGAAATCCCTCTGTAATGACGTTAACAAGGACCCATGGGGTCTGGGGTATAAACTCGTTATGAAGAAGCTTAGGTCAAGAAGTACTCTGCCAGATATAGATGAAGGACATATGGATAACATTGTCAAAACTCTTTTCCCGCCCCATCCGATCAGACCAGCTTACACAGCACCGCAGCCGCACGAGCAGCACTTTGAGTTGTTCTCCGAGGATGAACTAACTAAGGCAATACGCAGCATGAAGAATAGGAAAGCACCAGGACCCGACAATATACCGACCGAAGCTCTTAAAGTCATCGCAGAGAGCAGACCCGATGTACTATTAAATATGTATAATAAGTGCCTGCAGTATGGAACATTCCCCGATCCGTGGAAGATACAGAGGCTGGTCTTGATAAGCAAAGGAAAAGGAGACCCGGTAACCCCATCAGCTTATCGACCGCTCTGCATGCTCAACACGACTGGAAAGCTACTGGAAAAGCTGATCAAGCCACGACTAGCTTCTGCTGTCGAAGAATCCGGTGGCCTCTCTCGCAGACAACACGGTTTCCGACCAGGAAGGTCTACAATCGGAGCTATACAGGAAGTCGTTAATGCAGCACTGGCAAGCCAGGTGGGCAACCATGCATCCAGACCCATAGTGCTTTTGGCGACACTAGACGTCAAAAACGCGTTTAATAGTGTCAGGTGGTCGGACATGATCGATTCGCTAAACAGACGCTTCCATATCCCAGAATATCTGATGCGGCTATTAGACAGCTATCTTAAGAACCGAAAACTGATTTATCAAACAAGAGGAGGCGAAAAAAGGATAGACATCACCTCGGGAGCAGCCCAAGGTTCCATACTGGGACCGGAACTGTGGAACATCAGCTATGACGATATCCTCAGAACAGAAATGCCTGACGACACATTCCTCGTAGGTTATGCGGATGACCTAGTCGCAGTTATCCCAGCACGCAATACTGAGCACGCCCGACGGACACTAAACCAAGTTATGATTCGTGTAAACGCATGGATGAACTCTCGTGGCTTACAGCTGGCTTCCGAAAAAACTGAGCTACTGCTAGTCACCAGAAAGCAGATGCCATTAGAGATAGAATTCAGGCTCACCGAGACAACTATTCGGACACAGAAGACAATAAAGTACCTCGGGGTCAGGCTGGACTCAAAACTGACCTTTGGACCACAAATTGAATATGCTAGAACCAAGGCTGCAGAGACAGCAAGGTATCTTAGCAGACTTATGGCAAACATCGGTGGACCAATACCATCCAGACGAAAGTTGTTAATGAACACAAACAACTCAATTCTTCTGTATGGATGTGAAGTGTGGGCTGACTCGCTAAAAACAAATTGCAGACTAAAAACTTTGATGGCTATACAAAGAACCTCTGCCTTACGGATAATAAGCGCATATCGCACGGTGTCGTGTCCAGCAGCTCTAGTCCTAGCATGCGTGACCCCGATAGACCTCTTAGCCAAAGAGCGGAAGAGCCTCTACGATCTCCGACAAGCTGGAGAAGCATCTAAGCAAGCGATTTTGGACCTAAAAAGAGAAACCCTCAGGACCTGGCAAGAAAGATGGGAACGCGAAGTTACTGGAAGATGGACAAGAAGACTTATCCCCGACCTTAAAAATTGGGTGGATAGACGACACGGTGATGTAGACTACTACGTTACCCAAGTGCTCACAGGCCACGGTTACTTCAGTTCCTTTCTTAACAAGATGGGCAAAAGCACTGAAGCCAGCTGTATATACGATGATGCTGAAGCCGACAACGCAGAACATACAATGTTTTATTGTACTAAATTCGCGCAGGAACGAAATAATCTAACACGAGTGATCGGACAGATTACTCCGGAAACAATAGTCGCCAAGATGTGCGAAAGCGAAGAGAACTGGAGGGCAGCAGCTGCTTTTATCGGAGACATTCTGCGCTCGAAGAAAAGGGATCTTGATGAAAAGATCTAAGAAGGGCGGTCTGGACGCAGACATCAGACGGGCTCTGGGGATCGCCTCTCCTTGGATGCCAATGGATATCAACTGCGCTATACATTGGCACCTAAGTAGAGACGAGCCTTAGAGCTTTGTATGAGTAGATGAACGCGCACTGCGCGCAAGAGGCCCCACTTTGAAGTAATGCGAAAGCTTTTCCGAAGTGGATACAGGCCTGATGAGGAGGGGTTTTTAGTGGGTGCAAGCCCCACATACCACACCTACGACGGTAGTGTGAGATGCAGAAGGCATTTTCCCCCCTCAGCCCAAAAAAAAAAAAAAAAAAAAAAAATTATTATTATTATTATTATTATTATTATTATTATTATTATTATTATTATTATTATTATTATTATTATTATTATTATTATTATTATTATTATTATTATTATTATTATTATTATTATTATTATTATTATTATTATTATTATTATTATTATTATTATTATTATTATTATTATTATTATTATTATTATTATTATTATTATTATTATTATTATTATTATTATTATTATTATTATTATTATTATTATTATTATTATTATTATTATTATTATTATTATTATTATTATTATTATTATTATTATTATTATTATTATTATTATTATTATTATTATTATTATTATTATTATTATTATTATTATTATTATTATTATTATTATTATTATTATTATTATTATTATTATTATTATTATTATTATTATTATTATTATTATTATTATTATTATTATTATTATTATTATTATTATTATTATTATTATTATTATTATTATTATTATTATTATTATTATTATTATTATTATTATTATTATTATTATTATTATTATTATTATTATTATTATTATTATTATTATTATTATTATTATTATTATTATTATTATTATTATTATTATTATTATTATTATTATTATTATTATTATTATTATTATTATTATTATTATTATTATTATTATTATTATTATTATTATTATTATTATTATTATTTATACCCCTTACTTGTAGAGTAAAAGGGTATATTGTATTCGTGCAAAAGTATGTAACAGCTAGAAGGAAGCATTTCCGACCCTATAAAGTATATATATTCTTGATCAGGATCACTAGCCGAGTCGATCTAGCCATGTCCGTCTGTCCGTCAAGTTTGTTTTAAAAAGGAGCCACGCTCCCTCTAACTCCCACAATCGCTTATAAACGATTTTAAAAATTTAAATATTTCGGGAAAGTAAAAATACAGTTTTAGTGTGTTTATCAATACCTATCGAAATGTAGAAATTTTTTAAATGGGACCATTCGTTAAAAAGTTATGCCCGATCAAGGGCTTTCTATCCCTTTAGCTGAGTAACGGGTATCTCTCTTTTGTTTTATTATTATAATCAGAAGAGATCGCGGTCCAAGGATTATTATATATTTTAACCTTTCTTTAAGTCTTTGCCACCCAAAAGCACCGGTCACCGGTGAGTCATCGTTAAAAAAAAAAAAATACAGTATAATTTTTTTTATATATTTTTTTTTGTCTTGCGAAACTTAACTGAAAAGATTTTTGTTTTATTTTCTTAAAATTTGGCGCAACCAGATAATTGTTCCATTTAAATAGATTTTAAAACACAAATTTATTTATAAAAGACAAATTTCACAAAGTGGGCTTTTAGGAAAAAAATAGTGCTGAAAAGCAATATCACCTGTATTTACTGTGAGATCAACAGACTTTTTACAGGAAAGCAAAGCAAAAGCAAATATATGAAATTTCGGAAGCAAAAAACATTGCTTTCGTGTTGCTGTCAGCAAACGGGAAGCACTTTTAACATTCAAAAATATCATCTGTTCGAAATGGCTGCCAGAAAAAAAATTTTCTTTTGTCTGGCAATACTTTGAGAACACAAGCGACCCGGATAAAGCCATTTGTACATTGCACAGTGGGGAAAAAATCCGTTTTTTGGCATACACTCTTGAAAATTATAATATATACTCCTTATGCACAAATAGAATTTCGGTTTTTTTCATGTTTTTAAAAAACCTTACGGTTGTAAAAACACCACCCACAGCCACCCATCCACCACCTCCCCAACCCCCTAAAAATGTTCAGAATATGTTTTTTTTTATTAATAGAAAACCTATTTATTTAGAAAACAAATATAAGATAGGATAAGATAGTTATTACAAAAAATTGTTATTATCCTCCACCTTAGGTCTCTGGGGAATAAGCCAAAAAGTTAAAATTTGGAGGTGTTCTTTTTTAAATGGTCAAAAACAGACAATAACCAATGATAGCACTTGTTTCTTTACTATTTTGACATTTTGACAAGACATTAAAAACTGGACAATGCAAAAAATTACAACACAATTTGTTTTGAGAAGTATTTAAGCATACCTTGACGTAAATTTTCCATATTTTTGTTTATTTTTAAGCCCTCTAAACACTTTGCACGTCGTTGGGAAACTTTGTAGTAAAATTAGCGAGTTTTTTATTCGAGATGAGCACGTTAATCGATAGACTTTGATCAGCTACAATAAATTACACTGGTACACAGCCAAAAATTTCCACGAACCATTTTAAATTTTCCATGATATTTGGGTGCTCCTGCACTCATAAAAAAAAATCGAAGAATTTCCGTTAAATCTAGAAAAAATTTTCTTGAATTTTTGCCAAAGGTGACCTCGCCTTTGTTTCAAGAAATGTTTTTTTTGAAAGGCACCTTTAAAACAAGAAAAAATATTTCTTGAAACAAGAAATTAAATTTCTTAAAACAAGAAATGGTTTTTTAGAAACCCACCATTAAATGAAGAAAAAAAATTTCTTGAAACAAGAAAGGCGATTCTTGTTTCTAAGGTGCTTTCTTTCTTGTTTCAAGAAATTAAATTTCTTGTTTAAAGAAAGGGTTTATTAGAAAGGCACCTTTTAATCAAGAAAAATTTTTTCTTGTTCAAATTTCCTTTCAAGAAATTTTATTTTAATATACTAACACTGAAACCCTAAAAATAAAATGTAACTTGGTTTTTTCTTTTGCATATTATATTTATTTACCTTTAAAACATTTAACACTTAACATTTAAACATTTTTAAATAACACATTTTTGACTCAAGAAAACATTATTATTACCCAAGGTCTGTTGAACGTCATATGACCTAAGGTGATCCATTTTCTTCGCCTTTCCTCATCTAGAAAAAAAGAGTTATTGGGGTATCAATGATTTCTTTTTAGATAAACAACTTTTTTGAACTAATGTAATGTTAACAAGAGAGAACGCTATAGTCGGGTTGGTGTCCCGACTATCTAATACCCGTCACTCGGCTAAAGGGATTGCAAGGGAGATGGAGATATAAACTTTGATCAGCAATAACTTTTTAACGAATGGTCCGATTTAAAAAATTTCTTCTACATTTCGATAGGTATTGATAAACACAATAAAACTGCATTTTTACTTTTCCGAAATATTAAAATTTTTAAAATCGTGTATTAAGTATTGTGGGCGTTAGAGGGGGCGTGGCACCTTTTTGAAATAAACTTGCGCTGTGTAGGAGCTCCAAGAATCTTCATGCCAAATACCAATCCTCTAGCTTTTATAGTTTCCGAGATCTCAGCGTTCATACGGACGGACAGACAGACGGACAGACGGACAGACAGACATGGCTAGATCGACTCGGCTAGTGATCCTGATCAAGAATATATATACTTTATAGGGTCGGAAATGCTTCCTTCTAGGTTACATACTTTTGCACGAATACAATATACCCTTTTACTCTACGAGTAACGGGTATAATTGTTGTGGCCACCTTTAGGTATCGATAGGTTACCCAGCAATCGGTTAGGTCCTGCCAACTTATTTTTAGCAAGCGGCAAGCAGTGCCGATAGACCTGCCAACCTAGCCATGGGGCGTAGAATGATGGTCACCCGGGTCAACGACCCGGAATTTTTTGAATTTGAAACAACGGAGTTCCGACTCCATGGCTGGGCGAAGAGAAAGAGAGCGACAGATCAGAAAAGTGAAAAGTCAAGTGAAGAGTACTCTTAGTATCCAAAATGATGCGGCTAATTCAATCGGTATTCAATGATCAAAGTCATGAATTCATAGAAAGAACATTAGAAGTGATGGATGACCAATTGTTGAATAATGGCTGCGCCCATTTTTATGGAAATTTAACATACATGACTTCTCCATTTTTTCTATTATGTGACGAGATGCACATTAGAAAGTTAATACCGGAACATAATATTTCGTACAATTCGTGGAGGGTTCTAGTGTTTTCAATTAAAACCGTCAGCGGCCTTTCGTCTTATATTCTATCAATTCAAACGGTTCTGGAGTCCAATGGAATGACCGCAGTAGACGTGGCAATGGAATACAATAACGCCATTGATGCGATTCTTTATCATGGTAAATTGTCTAAATTGGCGGCGTTTATAACTGATCAAAACAGCGTCAATGTGAAGTTCCGCCACATAACTAGTGTGCCCCACATAATTGACCGCAAACATCTTAATGACTCCATGCGCTCCGCGGGTATATCAAATCATCGATTTTTAGATGATTATGTAAGACAAACCCAACGCGGCATCTTTATGGACAAGAATGTTATATTAGCGGAGCCAGAAATTTTAAATTTTGACTATACACAGGCTAAAATAAGACCTCAAATATTCGCTTATGAAAAATCCGCTAGAATAATGCAAAGAAAAGGAAACAATTACAGCATGCAAAACTAGGCTATACATATGTAAAAGCAAAAACGATTACATGGAAATTATTGTTTAATAAATTAAGATGAATATGGAGTAGTGAATTTTTATGTGGGGGAAAGGTATACCGGGTAATGTGTAAGTGAATTGTGTGTGAATTAGTTAGGGGCAGCTGCAAAAGAATATGTTGCAAGCAGGCTGCAAGGTCGGGAGGGTAATGCACGGTCTCCAATACACCGGGAGACCAAATCCGTTGAAGCCAAACAAATATGTTGCGAGCGGTTTTGTTTTGTTTTTGAATTTGAATGTAGACGTGCAGTTCACTGTGTTGTATAACGTTGATTTTCTGTTAGAGGGTCAGCGTTATGTTTATTGTTATGTGTGCGGTGGGCAGGGTTCGGGGACTCACGGCCCAGACTTGAGCTAGTCGGCGAAAAGCCCGAAAACCACACAGGTCCTTAAACAGGATCATAACATAATAATAGCCAAAATACAAACACGTTGGTCAGACGACCGAGAGAGAGGAGCAAGACAGGTAGAAAATGAAGGGTTGAAAATCGAATTTCAGAGAGAGAGAGGCACGGGAGAGACACGTACATACATACATATATATTTACATACAGACCTTTGCGCGAAGGGAGTAAGCAGGTCAGATCATGACAATTTTAAGAAGGAGAAGAGAGAAACGTCGCGACGCGTAGGTCAAGCGAGCGAGAGAGAGGAGCAGAATATGAAAGGGTTGAAAATCGGGTTTCAGATCGGGTGAGCCGGGTACATGATATTTACATGCATACATAAGTATGTCAAACAAATACAACATATTTTTCTTACCTTAGAAGGTTTTAAAACAAAATTACAGCTTCGCCAAACAAATTATTTGGCTGATGCAACTGCAGGTATTTTCACTCTGAAAAATAAATAAAATGCGAGTAATAAGATAAAGTTATTATAGAACTCTACACCCACAAATTTATGCACAAATATATGTATGTACGTAGCTTTTAGCTAAAAAACAATTCAACTTAAGTGGTATAAGCTTGGTAAAGAGATTTGGAATTTATCCTTTAATTACATACATACAATTGTACGCGCGATATACAAAAAATTATATGTTTACATACCTTTGAATATTTGGAAAAAGGCTTCACCTCTTATCCGCTTGAACATCACGTCCATGATGGAACTATAAATAGTTCCATCATGATCACGTCCATCACTTACGAATTTTTTTCACAACTGACGCTCGGGTGATCAGAGAAGTCGGTAGCCGGGTAGTAGTCGGGCCGAGTAGGCCCTTCGTCCCACTTCGTTTTTCTTGTCGTTAACATTCGGCAGCCGAAGGAAGTCAATGCCTACTTTTCTATATTCTAGGGTCATTTCATTCATATATTCAAAGGTGATTTTGTCCTTAAATACGTACAAAAATGTTTTGGCTGCGACGGCAAAACAAACATATGAGATTTTCATTTTTCTATTTTTAAGAAAATTTCTTTCTTCAATTTTTTCCATCAAGAAAGGTTTTCTGTATTCAAAGGCAAATTTTCTAATAACAAGAAATTTTTTTTCTATTTTCAAAGGTAGGCCGATTCAATGGCAAGATTTCCAAAATTTAGAAATTTATTTTTATGAGTGTGAGTAAAAGTCCCATACAAAATTATTTTCCATCACCTACAGGTTCCGCGGTATAGCTAAGAATACAAAAAACCGATGTTTGCCGACATTTTGAATTAGGTGGCCTATATAATTGGACTTACCTTTATTATTTTCGCTAGGACTTACTCTCAATACATCACGGCACTACTAAAAAATAGTCCCCATCGAGAACCTTTGCCCATGTCTTTGGAACTCGACGCCAAAGTTGAAAATCCCAAAATTTGAGAGATTTCTCTGATGGAAAAATAATTCTGAGAATTAAATCTTAAATGGAACTAATTTTAATTATTCATTGTATCTATTGTTCATTGTATGCTTTAATTTCGGCTTAAAGCGTTTTCATGAGGATATTTTATTGGATTTCTTATACCAATAAAACCGTTTTTTATATTTTATTATCTACTCCTATGTGCTGTCTATGTGCTCCTGTTCCCTGCGAGGAAAGTTCTGGACTTCAGGCCAAATCGGTGGCTTCGCGTTTAAACACAGTAGCGGTTGTGTATATTACTTGCGGTAAAAAGTGAACTGTTCCCTGCGAGGAAAGTTCTGGACTTTCGGCCAAGTCGGTGGCTTCGCGAATATACACTGCAATGATGAATCCGAGTATGAATTCTATTGAAAGACTAGACGATCAGAATTAAAGCGCGTGGGCTGTGCAAATGAAAAGCGTTTTAATATACGCAGATTTGAGGGCAGTGGT
>JBAMCJ010004969.1:0-11979 GCA_037075205.1 Drosophila prostipennis | reverse complement strand
AACAGTTTTGAAACAGTAATTTGAAATTAATTAATAATTCAAATTACTGTCTTATTTATTTAAGATCCGCGAAAAGTTTGCTTAATCTTTGTTGGTTTCTAAACATTAAGAAAGCTTTATAAAATTTTAAAATGCATCACAGAATTCTCCGGTTTGTTCTTTTTTCAAAAGTGACAACATTTTGAATTCAACATAGATTTTTCTGGCTTTCCTTTTTTGTAGAGTGTAAAGAGCGAGGGAATTTTAGATTTGCATTGGCTGCATGTGTGCCAAGTCAAATCCTGGCTGGATTACAAGCGGATTGCAACTGTTTTGCTGTCCTTGTTTGCAGTGGCCATTCGCCATTCGCCACCGCAAAAGGGGCAGAAGGAGAAGTTGTTAGCACCACACTATGAATTATTTCTACCCAGCATGTGTGCGAAAAATAAACGACCGCAAAAAATGCATCTGTAAAATCGATGTCATGCACAATTTAGGAACCCTATCATAAAGAAGGAAACAAAAAGAAAAAAAAAATCAAACAAGTAACAAAAAATGGAACAGAAACCGATTCTAACAATTGTGTGTGGAATACATTTACATGGTTATTCGACAACGCATTTATTTTTTTCTTTTTTTGTATAGCATTGGTTTCTTGGTTTCGGAAAAGTTTATTCTATCCGTTTTGAGTTTTTTACTTTTTTAAGTTATTAAAAGCACATATTTGATTAGTCATGATTAGCCTGTGGTTTCGATTGGAGGTTCTCAACCGCGACTGCCAGTCAGGCCTGAACTGTGACCCATATAAATTGAGCTTTATGAAGTATAAAGTATAAAGAGTGGGGATTGCGCTGCGGTTATACAAAAGTATAATGAAGTAAAATAAATACGGACTTAAGCGCTATAATCGTGATATATGCCCCGGCAATTTACGACTTCTTGATAAGTGAGTATATGTGAGTATATATGTATATATTTTCATATATCTGTGCACCCCATTCACGATGCGTGTGTGTTAATGCGGCGAATGGTGACCAAGGATTCAGATACAGCTGTATACCAGCTACAGATACAGATACAGATACAGCTGCGGATTCAGATTCTGATTCAGATTCAGCTCCAGTTTCAGTTTCAGACGTCGACTGGTGACGGTTGTCGTTGGATGCTTTCTCCGCTTTCTCTGCTTTCTCCGCTGCTGCTGTTTGCTGTGATTTGGGTTAAGTGCTGCTTGTGCGCTTTTAAGTAGGTACATGTGTGTCTGTACATACATTCCGTACGCATACTACGTCTACGTGCATGTGTGGGTGTGTGCCTATGTCCTTGCACACATTTGCCAAATAAAGCGTGTTAATGTTTTGGCAGCAATGGCGTGTTAACTGCCTTCCATTTCGCTCGCTTGCACAAAACAAAAATAAAAACAAAACAAACCAAAAAAAAGAGAGCATAAAATAAATATATACAACAGCCAAGCAGTCAAATGTAAAAAAATGTTTAAAAGTTGCAAATGCCCTGAAACATGAGACACACACATCTACACGCTGTACGTGTGCGTGTGTATCTGTTCTGAGTGGCAAATGTTACCCATACGCAACGTGAAATTATAATTACACTCGCACACACTTAAACAGAGTACCAACATTTTAATTGACTTTTTTCAGTTGCAGTCGTTGTTGCTGTTTGAGCTTTGGCTATGGAAGTGTTTGCTTTCAGCCAATTACCCTAGAGAAAATATGAACTTATCTACCACCTCCAAACGGGGGGTTTAATCATTTTAATGGATTAGAATTGAAGGATACTCAAAAAGGGCTTAATGAAGTCAGGTCAAAGCAGCATTTGATGTTATTTTATATTTTCCTTAATAAAAATATAAAATCTACGTTTCGAACACACAGAAAAATATACAAAACTTTGATTTTAAAATAAGAATAATTAATTGAAAGATAGACCATTTTTAAAAAATGTATTTCTTAATTTTATATGATTTTATCACAAAGCTTTGATTTTAAACATTTTTGCAAACTGTTAAAAAACCCAGTCTGTCTAAATTTGCATAAGCATCCATAAGTCTAGTCAATCTAACCCAATTTGCATACAAAATTCAAACCAAAAAAAAGAAATAACAAGAAAAATAGATGATTCACTGTGGCGAAACATATTTCTTTCATCCGCCAACTGTCTATAAAGTTTTTAAGCAAAAACTTTTCAAGTCAAAAAGTAAACTCCAAGATAAGAGCAATAATTAAGCTTAAACTGATGGCAGACGAGTAGACCGACCACATAAAGTCATTAGGAGGGGGAAAGATAAATCAGATGGCCAAGATTTATGGCTCCAATCGCAGACATCCCATTCCCACACTAAATAAAAGTAAATATTCAAAAAATAAGAGCACTCACCGTATAGAATATCTCGTTGAGGTGATAATTGTAGGCGTTGCGGACGTAGGTGCGGATAATTTTATCGCGTCTGTCGCCCTCGAAACCGTTTTGTATATCGTGGGCACTGAAGCGCCAAATCGATTCGCCCGTAACGACGCCAAACAGGACGTCATAGTGACCGCCCATGCTGGCCGTTCCGGCACCGCCGCCTCCAAAATATCCACCGCCGAACGACGATCCGGAGCCACCGGCTCCCGGACCTCCACCACCACCACCTCCAGATCCGCCCGACGATTGGAAGCCGGAGTCCGCTGACGAACGCCTCGAGTTGCGCGCCATTAAATCATCGATATCGAGATTGGAATGTCCGGGTCGTATGACAACGCCATCAACCTAAATTGAAATCGAGGAGGGAAAAGGAATCGCAAGTAAATGACAGGAGTAGTGGTCCCAGCACAAGGAGAGCAAGGAGCAGGGGAGAAGTAAGTAAGTAATAAAGTCCATTGAAGCGAGGACCGAACAAAAGGAGCCAGTCCCGCAAAAAAGCGAAATCAATGGCTTTAAATGAGTGTCCTGCGATGACTAAATCTTTTCTAAGATGCCATTGAACGTTCACGACGAGTACAGAAAAATGATTACAGAATGTCTTAAATTCTGTGGATATTTTAACAATGTACTCAGAAAATTCAATGCAATAAAAGATTCTATCCAATAGTGTAATTTAAAAAATATATATAAAATATTTATTTATTTTCTTTTTCTAAAGAATACTATGATTTTCATAAAAATATTTTAATAATTTTTATACCCGTTACTCGTAGAGTAAAAGAGTATATTGTATTCGTGCGTAAGTCTGTCTGTCCGTCTGTATAAACGCTGAGATCTCGGAAACTAAAAAAAAAAGAAGATTGGCATTTGCATGCAAATTCTAGGAGTTCCTGCGCAGCGCAAGTCGCCCACAATCGCCTTAAACCATTTTTTGAAAGGAGTCTGGCGCCCACTTGTTTCAAAATTTCCGAAAATTAATGCAGTTTTATTGTGTTTATGTAGAAGAAATTTTTCAAATCGGACCACTTGTTAAAAAGTTATGCGCGATCAAAGTTTTATATCTTCACCTCCCTCGCACTCCCCTTAGCTGAGTAACGGGTATTTAAAAGCCGGGGCACCCGACTATAGCGTTATATCTTGTTTAAACTGACACCTATATATATTTTTTAACTCACCGATGGCCCGAAGGATGTAAGAAAGTTGGGAGCCTGAATGTCAGCCGTGTAGAGATCCTCCAGCGGCACATCCCTCAGACAGTCGACAATCTGCTCGTGATGCCGATTGATGTCCTCGGGAATGGTGCAGTTGACCTCCCTGGCCAGCTTGATGGCGAACAGCACCGGGTCTTCGACCAGGGCCCAGGATGAATACGCAGAGCCGGACATTAGAATGGCCCGGTGAAAGAGACCCCGCACCATTGTGGGCGAGGTCATCAGGTAATTGATGCAGGCCGCTCCCGTTCCGTGACCCGCCAAGGTCACCGAGTTGGGATCCCCGCCGAACTTTTGGATATTCTGCTGGATCCAATGGAGGGCGGCCATTTGATCCATCAGCCCGTAGTTGGCCACCCTGGCATGGGCATGCGGATTGGGATTGGCATTGAGGAAACCTGAATTTTATTTTTAAATATTAAATAAAATATAAATATAAGATTTAACATATTTAAATATTTAATATTACCCAATATGCCCAGCCGGTAGTTGAGTGTCACCACCACCACTTCTCCATAGCTGGCCAGGACACTGCCGTCGTAAGGATTTCCGCTGCTCCACTCGAAGGACTCGCCGTGTATGAACACAATCACCGGCAATTTCTTCTCATTGGCTCCGGCTGACAAAACACGAGAAAGGAGTGAACAAAACGGCGTGTTAGTATGTATATCAGCCGTTGAAATCATGATACAAATATATTAGTTGTATTTTCGTTGTATTTGAAACTTGTGATATCGCGTTTTTCCCTTTCAACACACCGCCAAGTGCCCGAGAGCGCTCATGACCCATTAAACGTTTCCGTTTGCGTGCAAAGCGGATTTCGCCAGCACTTCGACGGAGGAATCGCTTCAGATTAGCGATTCCCCCGGATCCGGCTTGCCCCCGGGATTGTGAGCTTAGTGGGGTGGCACTTGCGATAAGATTTGCGCAGCGGTTACGTGAGCTCTCGGTTTTCTTTTGCGCAGAAATTATTGGCATTACGTGGCGTACGATTAATCTTAATTAATTGAATTTAAATGAGATTTATGTGCAGCTTTTTCAGCTTTTTGTGTACTTAAATTGTGGCTGTGGAATTCGAGGGCAGCGTCATAAAGTTTATTTGGGCGAAACTTACCATTGACCGGCGAGAAGACATTCAGGTAGAGGCAGTCCTCCGACTGGTTCTCCAGAAAGGGCAGCAGTCTCTTCAAGTACTCCAAGCGACCCTTGGGCATCTTCTCCAGCGCCGCCGTCTCGTTCTGGATATTGGGTAAGCGCTGCGGACACACGGGACTGTACTTATCCGATATCCGAATGCCGTCCCAAGGCGCCGGTGCCCTCGTGGGACTAAACCTGCGGAAATGGAAATCGAGAATTCCACTTTTTGATCTTAAACTATGTATAGGAAGCGTTTGGAACAGAATTCAAAATTTAATTAGACCTATAGTAGAGTAAACTGACACACTTATTTAATTATTACGCACGCTTTATGCATGCTCGACCGTTATTCTTATTCGCAATTGACTGGTACATGTAGAATATATGTCGTGGATAAATATGTAGCTACACTCATAAACATTTCTAAATAAAATTCAGAAATCTCGTCTTTGGAAAAGCACAATTTTTTTTTGTTTTTAGTAAAATCGCCTTTAAATACAAGAAATTGTTCGATTTTTAGGAACATTTTCTAAAAACAAGAACATTTTTTGTTCAGTTCCAAAGGCTGGCGATTTAAAGGCGAGATTTTAGAAAGACATTTTCATAAGGGAGAGGTCTGTAAGTTGGGACGGTCTGTAATTTGGGACGGTCTGTAAGTTGGGACACCCCACTTTCTCAAAACTTTTCCACCAACAACATTTTTTTTTTATTTTTATTTTAGATTTTTATTAGTAACAAAACTTTTGGGTGAAACACAAAAACCCAGACTCAAGCCTGATTTAACCTGTGACACTCGTGTACCATTTTTCACCAAAAATTTTGTTATCACTTTTTTCAAAATTCTTTAAAAAGTTAATAACGTCCTTAAATTAAATTGGTAATAGGTTTGGAATATAACTACCACTATTGGTTGTTTTTTGAAAATGATAAAAAAGGTATATAAGTAATTACACTCAAAAAATGAAGCGCCCTGAATTTTAGAAAAACGCCTATGGATTTGCTTCACTGGCGATTTCTTTCTTTAAAATAAAGCAAATTTTCTACTGGTAAGGAAAATTTTCTTCAAATTAATAAAAAAGGAATTAAATTTAAGAAATTTTCCAGAAATATAGAAAAAATAGACAGTGACGCAAATCCATAGGCGATTTTCTAAAATTTTTTTTTGAGTGTATAAAAAAAAATTCAAAATATATTTGAAAAAAAAGTAATATGTTTTCTGGATACATTTAAACATTTTATAAACCAATTCTACTTACCGATTTTGTTTGGTGGGTGGCGTTGCATATGGCACACCTAGGAAGACCTCCACTGATCGCAGGAAGCGAAAGCTGTCCAGTGGCAGGATGAGTCCGTGCAGTCGGCCGTAGCGGGTCTGGACGATGCGGTGGCCCAGGCGGGCGCCCTTGTAGATGTCCGCCGTGGAGGCCTCTGCACAGTCCATCCAGCCAACAAGGACTGTGGGCAGCAGCAGGAGCCGCAGCAACAGCAGCAGCTGACTTTCACCCATGGCACAGCACAGTGAAGCTTCGAGTTGTGCGATCTGACCGAGCTATCGGTCCTCAAACTGTCTTCACCTATTTCGATGTGGCTCTCGATTGACGTGATTTCTTTCTGGTCATTTAAACTATCTGTGCTGATGGGCTGGGATGACGAGACGAGCGGCCAACTGAATGGATTTCATCTTGATCTGGAAAGTAAGAAAGTTACATTTAAAATCTTGAAATTTTAATAATATTTTTTATAGTATCATTCCAATCTTTTTTGTCAATGCTAAAAATATTGAAGTTCAAGAAAAGATCTGATTTGTTAGTAATTGCCATTAAAAAAAGAAATATTTCGCCAAGCAAATAAATCCTAATTATTCCTAACTAAATAAATCTCTTAAATTGTCTTAAATCAACCTCAAAATGAATGCATTAAATAAGCCTTATTTATTAATGAATAAATACAAAAGAGATGGAAAATAAAGCACCATGTTGGGTATTAAAAAAAACCTCTTTGTGTGGATTTTAAATTCAGATCCCAATTGTTGACTGATAACTAATTCAATCAGCTTTTTTTACCACTAGCCGTGAGAACTAATTGGTCGTTTATTATCGTGAATATGAAATGCAAACATAATACGTTTATTTTTCATATTAAACCTGGCGCTGCATAAAAGTGTGGAGAAAGTGTTAAATTTGAGTGCTGTTTTATTTTTATCCGAACCGAGTTGGTCGGCCACATGAATAAACAAGGTCACCGGCGCATTTTTAAAAACACCCATCCCCCTGAACACTGAATGTGCATCTGGTACTCTCGAAATGTATCTGTATCCGTGCATTTATGTATCTGTGTGGTGTATGCTTGGCTCAAGGTTACTTTACACATCCTTAACTGTGCCAGTGCAATTTGTGTGTATTTTTTCAGCTTTTGCATTGCATTTGTTTTCCCTTTTTGGCATTACTCTGCTTATTTGTGTGCTGATATTTCGTTGTTTCTGCGCTGACAATTCAAGTACGCACAGCGAGTGGTGGCTGCAAAAGTAGCTCATTTGGATATGTATGCTTATTTGCGAAAAAATAAAAATATATATCTTTGTATATGCACACCAGCATAGATATGTGAAATGTGAGCTGTTCCCAGGAGCTAACAGTTGGGAAAAAACAATGGGATGAATATCAAAGCAAACTAGCTGCTGTGGGAATTTGTTTGAAAATGTTTGGGTTGGTATGCAAACGTATTAAATTTATTAAACAAGAATTTGCAAAATATAAGGGTATTTAAAAGCGGATACAAATAAAATTGATTTTATTATTGGGTAGTTGCTTATCATTATGCCTTAGAAAAATACAACAAACTCTAGAAGGAACATATTTTTTGAAAAGTAAATAACAAATAGGGAAATCCCGAGAAAATGGGGATAATGGTAAACTTTTTGAATGCCCTGCGAAAGGTGCGACTCAAATTGTCCATGGAAAACTTGGTCAGCAGCAATCAGATGGCAAAGAGCCTGGCAGCTTCCAAAATTAATGATGAACAGGAGGCAATTCCCCCAAAGACACCAGATGGATCCGAAATGCTCTGGCAGAATATCAAGAGGGTGCTGCTCATTTGTGGCGGCCAGAAGAAACCAGGCGGCGTTGAGGATGAGAAGCGGATGAAGGACTCGTGCCGGCTGGTCGATGTCCTGGAGGCGCAGCGCTTCGTTAGCCAGGTATTCGCCGCCATGCAGGTGCCCAAACAGGCGGCCAGTGAAATGGCCGATGCTCTGATAGCCGCCGACTACATGGGCCAACGTTCCATGGGCATCCATCGATTGCCCGCGATTGCGGCGGATCTTTTGAACTGCACCGTTGCCGGTGATGCCACGCCGGGAATTGTGGCCGAGAAGAAGGCCATCGCCTTGGTGGATGGCCATAATGCTCCCGGACCCGTGGTGGCCAACTTTTGCATGGATCTGGCCCTGCAAAAGGCCAGGGAGGTGGGAATCGGTTGGGTTTCCGCCCGCAGCTCGAACTGCATTGGCTTCGCCTCTTGGTACGCGTGTCAGGCGCTGGAGCAGCGAATGATTGGACTCTGCATGACCAACGGAGCTCCCACCTTGGTGCCAGCCGGAGGAATCGAACCCATACTGGGCGAGAATCCGATTGCCTGCGCCGCTTCCGGGGTGCATGAGCAATTTCTGGCTGATTTCGGTATGGCTGCCTGTTCGGTGGAGGAACTGGAGCTATCCTATTGCAATGGCTGGTCAAAGGAAGTGCCCAAATTAGTGGCTTTGGATCGGAACGGAAAGGAGACCACCTCCACGGAGGAGGCGTTGAGGGCCCAGCGAATCCGAGCCTTTCAGCCCGAGCACAAGGGCTTCGGCATGGCTGCCATGGTGGACATTTTGTGTGGTGTGATGACAGGTGCTCGATATGCAAATCAGATCCAGCGACGTGGCGTCTATAGTACGGAAAATGCCCCGGCGGATCTGGGCCAAGTTTATGTGGCCATCGATCCGATGCGCTTTTGTCCTTCCTTCGAGGACCGACTGGGCGACTTCCACCGGCTGTTGAGACAAGCGATGCCCAGGAAGGTGGGCAAACCAGCGATGGTGCCGGGTGACAAGGAGATGGAGCACATGAAAATGGTCGACGAACAGGGCGGACTCACCATGTCGCCCTGCACCTTGTGCGTTCTCGAAGAACTGGCCACAAAGTTTGGAATCGTCCCCCTAAAGATGAAGGGCCATAAACCAAGTGAGGGACTGCAGATGGCCTAAACATCTCTAGCATATCTCGATTTTTGTTCGATTTAAATAGTCAAATAGCAAAGACCACATTTTTAATTTACTTAAAACATTACACAGTCTTGAATAAAATTTAAAAACATGGCAAATATATGATGGAAACCAGAGGTGAGATAGCACAGGATAAAAAATTCGGTATCAATTATTTTTTATCTTGTGATGTCTCACAATCCTTCTGGCTTAATAAGCAAATGTCCTGTATAAATTTGTTTGATTTAAACCATGCAGCTGATGTACAGAAGCAGACAATGTGTGAATCAATATAAGTAAACATCGATTACAGTTTTATAAATGAAAAAACATTTTATATGTAAATATAATCAATTAAAATGCACAAAAGCCCATAATTTAATTAGAAGAATGTAATGGGAATTTTAATTAAATATCCTGTGTGCCCGTTTTAAAAAGCAGTCTAAGCATGGGAAATTTAACTAAATTTATTTTAAATTTATAAACACTTTAGAAAATAAAATAGCCCTATTTTGGCGTTGGTTCGCTTTGCTTTAAAACCAATTTAAATTAAAGTTCAGCCTGGCAGTTCTCTTGGGTGCCTTGAAATGAAGCCAAAGTTCACGGAAATAAATTTCGCAAAGTTCGTTCGGCAATTGTTCACCTCTACGAAGGAAAGGGGAACATTTTCAAGTGGATTCCTTGCCCGTCGACTAATTATGGAGCGTTAAAATATTCAAAAGTTCAAAACAAGCCCGTCTTTCTTCGTCTGGCGGCGTTCATTTGCACACGGCAATAAAAAGGGGAAAAAATCTGCATAATTATTTGCGCTAATTTATGCACTCCCCGGAAACCGCACCTCGTTCTAAGAGACGCGAAAAGTGGGAGCCCAACAGCTGGGCCAACTAAAAATAGCAACTCAGGTATTTTTTTTGGGTTTTTTCTCTTTTCGGTAATTGTGTGCGTGTCTGTCATAGTCAAGTACCCAAATCGATAAAAGGAAGCCAGCGCAGAAGAAATCATCCCAATCATTGGCAGAATGATTAATATGATTTCCTAGCTCATCAGAGTCTGGCCGCGGGGGCGTATGAGTAATAAGCTGAAACTTTTTATGACAGCAGCAGAGGTGGCGGGGTAAATTATGGCCACCACCACCACATCTTACGATGTGCGTTGTCGTCGCCAGTCGATGGCCCTATTCTTATCCGTATTCCCGGTATCCTGGGTGCGCAACACCTGCGTCTTACTGAAGAAGGTCCTGCGGCTGCTTTTAGCCCACGCACGTGACTGCGGCGTCCTTGTTGCGACTCGGATTTAGATTCATGACATTGTAATCGCTTATTACCGCTGCCAATCGCTAGTGAAAGTGGAGAGACCACCGAGCTGGGGATTTCTAAATATATATATGGACGCCTGGCGTCTCGGTTTTCACTTTGAACTCATTTATCTTCATTGAATTGATTTTATTTTTGTTGACGCTGGGTAAATTAGGAAGCAACGTGATTGATCTGTGAGCAGGGAACAGACTTCGCTGCACAAATTTTCCGTCACGGGTAAATCATTCGATGATCTCCCAGGGCAAGTGGACACGATTATTTATTTTGGACATATCCCGGCTTTGCGAAATTGACAACTTAAGCTTATGGCACTGTTCTGTTCTTTCTGCTCGACTTACCGTGCGAAAGTCACCGATCTATATACACGCATCCATGTGTATGGCTGCTGCTTTTATGACTTCGGGCAGTTTTATTGTTTTCCCTGCTGGCGAATATAATAATCCTCGACTTCGGCTTGGTCGATGGTCAGATGGGACAGCTCGAAAGTCCTTTTGCTTCAAAGCTCGCGTATCCTTTTCCCTTCTTTATTTGTTATTTGTTATTTTTTTTTTATTTCTTTGTAGGTGTTCACACAATTGCACACGCACACTCACTTATTGGTATATATCGTATTGGGAAACCGTTATGTTGATTTTTCATATGTATATCCTGCACCGAAAAATATTTCATTTCATGTTTTGAAGCGAATTTCAATTGCTTTCACTTTTCACAGGATTCTGCTTTTATTTGCCTTTGTTCGCTGACGTCGCTTTCCGTTTTTCGTTAGATCCTTTGTTGAAAATTGATTCGTTTGCTACATTTTATTGTTTTATTTCATTTTTGTTTTTGGGATTAAAAAATGGGGGTTTCATTTATATTTAAAATTGCCACTCTGCTTTCATATTTTTTTAATGCGTTTGATATGGCTTCAAATAAATAAGAGCACGTTATTTTTGTAATCGTTTTTTGTTCAGGCAGAATTTTGTGACCAACCAGCATGTTTATAAAAGATTCACTACTTATTTCTCGGATTTTATTATTCATTCATGGAAAGGGCTTTTGTCGAAGCTTGTGAAAAAGCAAAATACCTACACTCCTGTTGTAAAAATACAAGGTTTTATTTTATTTACAGTTTTTTTTCAGGCATTCAGTGGCCTGGTTTTTGACCAATGACATAACCAGAGATTAAATATTAAATATCTTTCTTTTATTCCTCATAAAAAAATATTACCCAACGAAAATATTTAATTGATATAAAAAAGCGTTGAATGCTTAAAATGATAATATTTAATTGATATAAAAAAGGCGTTAAATGCATACAAAGAAACTAAAATAAAGAAATCGTATCCACCTAAAACAAATGTAAACCTTTCCGAAAACGATATTTTATTATGACGGTGTTCAATGTTAATAGTCATGGAAAACCAGCATAAAATTTGAAAAATCTAAATAAATAAATGACTAAGGTATAAAAATTACAAGGTTACAAGTAAAATAAAAACTATTAATAAAATAAATTAATTTTTATACATTACTAAAGAACCTTATGAAAGGTACTTCATTTTATGAAAATATGTTACAACATTTTCTTAAGTGGTGTAGACAATAATTGCTGAAAATATATTAAATTTAGAATAAAGTAAAGCAAATTAAAATAAAATGACTGACAAAATTGTCAGCCAGAAGTAGT
>JBAMCJ010004965.1:0-44019 GCA_037075205.1 Drosophila prostipennis | reverse complement strand
AAAACGTTAATAATATACATATATCCGTAGGAGATAAAGTTTTATTAAAAAACGAAACAGGGCATAAGTTAGATTTTAAATATACAGCTCCGTATACTGTAACGGAAATAGGAGAAAGAGAAAATATTATTATCTCAAACATGAAAAATAAAAAACAAACAGTTCATAAAGATAGACTTAAAATTTTTTATTCATAAACACTTTGACATCTAGTATGGCCTGATCAACCATACAGATACACAACTGTTATTAATAAATCTAAAAATTCATTTAAAAAAAAAAAAACTTATACCAGTTAATTTCATTTACAATGTAATTTGCATACTTTTATAAATTTTTATTCAATATTAAAAAAAAAAAATCTTTTATTTATAGGGGAGAGGTCTGTAGGTTGAGACAGTCTGTAAGTTGAGACACTCAATTTTCTCAAAACTTTTCCACTAAAAAAATTTTTTTTATTATTTTTTTTGTAGTCCTTTTCAGTGACAAAACTTTTGGGGAAAACATTATAAGCCAGGCTCTAGCCAGATTTAAGCTGTGAAAGTCGTGTACCATTTTGCACCAAAAAAGTTTTTGTCCACTTTTTTCAAAATTCCATTAAAAATTAATAACGTGCTTAAATTAACTTTGTAAGAGATTTAAAACATTAGTAATTTAACTGTTAACAAATTAAAAAAAGAATCAGCTTAATGTGACAGTCAGAAAAAAAGTTATTAATTTTTTCCCGAAACATCCCATTTTGTGTAAGTTGGGACACTTTGAGCGTGTAAGTTGAGACACCCGTTTTTCATACAAAAAGGCCTTAGCCCGACAGAGGTCGCTTTCTGCCTAGTACATTTCTTTGATATTAGGGGAAAAGTGAATGTTCAATGAGCCTTTTGGTTTTAATTGTTATTTGGTCTAAGTTCTTAAAAAATGGATGGGAAATAATTTAAGACGAACTAAAATTGATTAAATTAACATAAATAAATAGTTTTTAAAAGTTTGGAGTACTTTTGGTGTGAGTATTATTGACTTTTAAAAGTGTCTCAACTTACAGACCTCTTTTTCAAATTGTCATTTTTTGGCACTTTTCAAAAAAAATTATTTTTTAGTTTTCCCCAGGGAAAAAAAATTTTTTTGTGCTTTATTGTACAGCTAAAAGACTAAGCTTTCGATCGGTACCTAACACGTGAAGTTTCAGAAGCAAATGTCCAAATGGGAGACTAAAAACAAAAGGTGTACCAACCTACAGACCTCTCCCCTACATATATACAAATAAGGGAAACGAAATACGCTTCCCATAACCAAATTGGTTTTAATGAAATAAATATATATTCGCCAAAATTCAATAAAAGTAAAAAAAAATAAAAAAACAAATTTTCATATACCAATAAATAAATAATAATAGAAATAAAAACTTCTAAAATAACTTCATAGTATTACGTTATTTTTCAAAAGGAGGGAGATGTAGTATGCACATATATAGAGTACGCACTGTACCAACGGCAACAATGTCAATGCCGAATATGCAGGATCACTCTTCAAGTGCAAACGCAATCCGATCGCGCACGCCTTCCGCGGGCGATAAGCGGCTGCGTCGGCAGTTCCCACAGCTCGGCGACAGCAACAATTTGATCCAAATGTAAGTGCACATAACATTCCCTCTCTGAGAATTAGGCTAATACATAAATCCGCTGCGCCGCTGCCGGCTTGACCGACAGCGCTGCCCCAGATTGAGAGCTAAGAAGGAGTTATGGAAATCAATAGAGAGCAGTCTAAAACTCCTAACCAAAAGACCAACAACTCCTACAAAGGGGGTGAACTATTTGTAGTAATATAATGTGTTAAGTGACAAGTTTATATACAAATAAAAACATTAAAATTAGTATACCAGTGTGTGTGTAATAACCTTGAACGGGATAAATATGGATTTACACAGCCATTAGATACATATATACGTTTTTTTTTTTTTTTTTTGTATTCCTTTATTAACAACAACGATTATCTAGACTAACAATATTGACTATGCGTGATTAGGGGCGACTTCGCACGGTACCGCCGCAAGGCATTGCTTCGCGCGAAAAATGGCCACCTAAACCGCTGCTCCTCTCCTTTCCCTCTCCAGCGATCGCAGCGTCCGCAGAACGCTTGCTGCGAATGCTGCTGCTGCCTCCCACGTCCTTTGGTTCCCTATCATCAGGGGAACGAGGGTTTCAGGTTGGACTCTTGCCCCGGCTATCTCCTCCAGCACTTGGCGCTCATGGTTGAACCGGTGGCACTCAAACAGGACGTGCTGAGCGTCCTCCGCAATCCCGCTACCGCACTCCGGGCACCCATCCTCCGTCTCGTGTCCGTACTGCTTTAGGTATCTCCGGAAGCAGCCGTGCCCGCTTAGCGCCTGCGTTAGGTAGTAGTCCACCTGGCCATGCTTGCGATTTACCCACGCCTCGATGCAAGGGATGAGCTTGTGGGTCCACCGTCCTTTGCTCGAGATATCCCATGCTTTCTGCCAGTTGCTGACGCTCTGCATTCTGGAGCGGGTCCTGGCCTCGGCTTTGGCCCTCGGATCATCCTGGATGAGACTCAGGGTGGTGCGGATATCCTTGGATTCCCGTACCAGTTCTCCCAGCGGGACTTGGCCAGCGATGACTAGAACCGCATCGTCAGAGATGGTTCTAAAGGCGCACGATATTCTGATAGCGCACAGACGATATGTCGAGTTGACCTCTCGCATATAGCTATCCTTAGCCGTGGCCTCCGCCCACACCGGTGCCGCGTACAGCAATTGTGACTTGACCACGCTCGCGAGGAGTATCCTCTTGTCCTGTTTCGGCCCTCTCGTGTTCAGCAGGATCCTGCAGAGCGATCTTGTCGTCTCCCTCGCTTTCTTGTTCGCGTACTCGAGGTGCTCGCGGAACGACAGGCATGCCAGTTTCAAGCCCGCCACAGAAAGCCACGCCTCCACTGCTTTGATCGCCCTGTTGGCAGTCGCGACTATAGTTGGCACATGCTTGGAAACCACTACCAGCGCCACGTCATCGGCGAAGCCGACTATGCTGGTGTTGCTTGGCATTGGGAGCTTTAGGACACCGTCGTACATAGTGTTCCACAGCAAAGGCCCGAGCACCGAACCCTGTGGAACTCCGGCAGTGACCTCGTAGATCCTTGGTCCGGATGAGGTGTCGACGGACAGCTGCCTTTTGCTGAGGTAGCTGTGGACTACGTTCAGCAAGTACCCGGGGATGTTGAAGGACCTTAGTGACTCCAGCGTCCTTCCCCAATCCGCCGTGTTGAACGCATTCCGGATGTCGAGGGTCACTAAAAGGCAATACTCCTTCGTCCCTCCCTTCCATCTTGCGCCTGCGATGGCTTCAGCCGCAATCCTGGTTACTTTCCCGATCGCATCCAGGGTTGATCTTCCCTTTCGGAACCCATATTGGTTGGGAGAAAGTCCTCCTGCGCTCTCAAGGGCGGCGTTCAGCCTTGCTGCTATGACCCTCTCGAAGACCTTCCCGATGATACATATATACGTGTGTACGTTTGTGTGTGTGCATTGCAGCTGACTAAGGAATTGAGGTTCGCTCAAATTCAAATTCAAGATAATACTGATATCCTTTTGCTAAAAGAATTTTTTATTTACATTTCCACAACAGATTTAAGACATTTTGTAACCGATTTTTGTGATTTAAAATCAGGGTTCGGAATTTAACACACATGTTAAAAACATGTAAAATTGTATTTTACAGTGTAAGCAAAGTTGTTGACATGTGTGTCAAATACCAAAGTGTTAAATGTGAAAAATAATTATTAACACACACAGCCGACTTGTGTTTTTAACACAACGTGTTATTAACAAGCCGTGTTTTTTACACAATGTGTTTTTAACACGATGTGTTTTTGACTCCAAAAGTGTGCGAGTCAAAGAAACTGTAACTGTAAAAAGTATAAATTTGATTAAATATTTTTCAACTATATATTTTTTACAAAGTATTGCAACCGCAGACCATGTCTTCATTCAAAGAGGCCTGAAGATTTCCCGATTTTATTTTTTTCATTAGTTACGAGTTCATGCTTAACATACAAAACTTCTTGGTGACAGTGCTGAAGAAGTTGCGGTCCATGGAGGAAAATGTGTTTTTAACATTTTTTGGGGGTATTGACCGCTGTACTCCCCAGTTGACAGTGACAGTGCTAAAGAAGTTGCCGTCCATGGAGGAAAATGTGTTTTTAACGTTTTTTGGTGGTAGTTCTTCAGAATAACCCCCAAAAAATGTTGTATGTTAAGCATAGCACTAATGCACTTTCTCTTGCGAGTACAAACAGCAACCAATCAAAAAAAACAATCAAAATCAATCCGCGAAATCTTCGGGCCACATTAGTCCAAGACAACCCGAATGGTACAGCGGTCCATAACTCAAAAAACGTTAAAATCTATAACATATTTATTTATATCACATATTGCTAAACACCGGAATTTAGAACGGAATTTACAGAAATCCAAAATGTTATAGAAATGTAAACAATGCTGTGTGAAAAACACCTCATGTGTTAAAAACACATTGTGTAAAAAACACGTCGTGTTAATAACACGTCGTGTAAATAACACAAATGAACTGTGTGTGTAATTTACAGAGCTTGCAAGTATCAGTCAACCTTTTCAAAGTGTTCGAGAAAAACCTGTCATTTACAAACACTTTGAGAACTGGGAGGGAGCTAACACATTCAAAGGGTTTTTGATTAACAGCTGTTACGCTCAGAGCAAAACCCTTTTTTTTAGGGCTCCTACGGTTTCGGTTTCTACTGACTACTTTGCTCGGTCTGTTAGGGAAAACGGTCTTTCGTGAATTTTTTTTTTTTTTTTTTTTTTTTTTTTAAATCAGTCTGTTTATTATGGGGAATGGGCTTATAGAGATATGGGAGTGGTGTGGACAGAGTTTTTTACATGGAAAGTATAGTAAGAAAGATAATATAGAAGAAGAATTTGGTTCCTGATATCCCTGCGGGACTACCGCGTGGCTTTGCTTCGCAGGGTCAGGATTTACACTGGGGCTGAGGGGGCTCATCTCAAGGTCCCTCGTCGAACTTCGTCTCGAGCTCTCTCTATTTTCCGTAGGGTCTTCATGACTACGGCGGCAAAGTTGCTCATCTGGGCCCAGAACTCTTCATCCGAGATCATGCGGTCCCCCAGGGCAACAGGGTCCCTGGTCTCGCCTAGGAATTCTTCCCTTTCACGCTCAAACCGTGGGCAGGTGAAGATCACGTGCTCGGCGGTCTCCTCCACTCCACATTGAGGGCAGCTGTGGTCGTCGTCGTGACCGAATCTGGTCAGGTAGCTCCTGAAGCATCCATGTCCGCTTACGATCTGCGTTAGCCAGAAGTTTAGTTCTCCTTTTCCTCTTTGCATCCACCTCTTAATGTCGGGGATGACCTGGAAGGTCCAGCGTCCTTTCGTGGATTGCTGCCAGCGGGCCTGCCATGCTCCTAAGCTCCTTTCCCTCGCCCTAGTTTTGATGTCGCGTCTCTGTGGGGGAGTGCATCGCCTTCCAAGCGCTTTGACTTCTTCGTGAATCTCCCTAGCCTCGATTGCCAGAAGGTCTATGGGGACCATTCCGGAGATCACAAGGGCTGCGTCATCCGATACCGTACGGAATCCGGAGCAGACTCTTAGAGCGCATAGTCTGTAGGTTGATACCAAGCCCTTTATATACGACTCTGTGCCAACAGCTTCGGCCCATATAGGGGCGGCATAAGGCATTGTTGCCCGAGTTACCGACTGCAGAAGGAGTCGACGCCCTTGTTTTGGTCCTCTTGTGTTAAGCATTTTACGCGATAGAGCTCTAGCGACATTTGCGGCCTTTTTGTTCGCTTCGAACAGGTGCTCCCTGAATGACAGTCTCGTGTCTATCAAGACTCCCAGGTAGCGTATTGCTCTTGCTGAGCGTATATAGGAGCCTCCAACTTGGATGCTCGCTGTCTCTACCGCCTTGCAGCTGGATATGAGGACCGCCTCGGTTTTGTGGTGCGCTATGCTGAGACCTACCGACGAGAGCCACTCTTCGATAATTGCCACTGCTTCGTTTCCGAGTTGCTCTGCTTCCGGAATGGTTTTGGCCACGATTGCGACTGCTATGTCGTCCGCATAACCTATCACGCTGGTTCTTCCTGGTAGTGCCAACCTTAGAACTCCGTCGTACATTGCATTCCAGAGCAGCGGTCCTAGAACAGATCCTTGGGGTACTCTACCATTAATCTTGTGCTCCATCGTCCCTCTATCCGTGTCGTAGAGTAGGGTGCGGTCGCTGAAGTAGGACTGAACGATGCCTACTAGGGTTTCCGGTACTCCTAGTTGTCGGATTGCTTCCAGTGTAGCATCCCAGCGCGCTGAGTTGAAGGCATTTCTAATATCCAGGGTCACGACTAGGCAGTACTCCTTACTGCCTCCCCGCCATCTTGTACCTTCTATTGCCTTCGAAGCGATGTCCTTTACCGTCGAGATTGCATCCACCGTTGATCTTGCCTTCCTGAAGCCGAACTGCATGGGTGACAGGTCTCCGGCTGCTGAGATGGCTTCCTGCAGTCTGTTGCTGATGCACCGTTCTAGTGCCTTGCCTACATGGTCGATCAGGCATATTGGCCTGTACGACGACGGGTTCTCTGGCGGTTTGTTCGGCTTGGGTAGCAAAACCAGCTTCTGGATCTTCCACCGCTTTGGGAAGGTATTTTCCCCGAGGCAATGGTTGAAGACGTCAGCGAATGCTTCAGGGTGCTCGAGCATCGCCAGCTTTACCGCCCTGTCCGGGATGCCGTCCGGACCTGGAGCCTTTCCTACGGGCAGGTCCCTGGCTACCTTCAGTATTTCATCCGGTTGGACAATAGTCAGAGATGTAGCTGCTGCTGCTACCTGTTCGCGCTGTGGAACTGGCCGCACTGTTGGAAACAGGTGCTCTACTATCTCCTTCGTTTTGTTGGCTTCGCCTGCGGCAAGGGGTTTTGCCTGGCTCATCTTTTTGACCACCACTTTGTATGCTGAACCCCAGGGATCCTGTTCGGCTGCATCGCACAGTTCCAGGAAGCATTTTCTCTTTGTCAGCTTGATGAGTCTCTTTAATACTCTGCTGGTTTCGGCGTATTCCTGCCTCCTGAGCTCAAGGTTTATGCGACCTCTCGCCCTCTGATGTAGCCTTCTGGCGCGCAAGCACTCGCTACGGGCTGCTGCAATCTCTCCTGTCCACCAGTAGACCGGTTCTAGGTTACGATGGTGGCTCCTCGTTTCCCTCATGCTGGCTCTGCATGCCGTTGCCAAGGCTTCCATTAGCTTCTCAGAGCTCCTCTCCGCGTGCTCGCCCAAATCCGGGTCTCTCCATGTCCTGCGGAACGCGTCCTCCTGGAGCGTCTTTGGATTGAAGCGGCTGTGGGTTGGGGCTGATCCTGGCGGTCTATTTCGCGTTATTTCGCAAATTATGGCCTTGTGGTCGCTTGCGGAGTAGATTTCTCCAAGGCGCCATCGTGCTTGTTGAAACAGCGAGCTGCTGCAGAAGGTAAGGTCTACGACTGACCCGGCTCCGCCTCTTCTGAAAGTGTGTTCCGATCCTGTGTTTAGTAGGGCTACATCGAGTGACGCGATGGTTTCGAGCAGGGTTTTCCCTCTCGCGTTCGTGTAGGCCGATCCCCACTCCTCTGCCCATGCGTTAAAGTCCCCAGCGCTGACCACGTTCCTCTTTCCCCGTGCATCATCCACCAGTTCGTCCAGAACAGATGTGAAGTCCGGGAGGGTGAGGCGCGGTGGCAGGTAGCAACTATACATTAGGAACTCGTTCACCATGGCTCGGATGAAGTAGGAGCCGACTCGCACTTGTTGGGGTCGGGATGAGCCAATCGTCCAGATAGCTGCACACTTCTTCGCGTCCAAAATGTAGTTCGGCCCGGCGGTCTTTTTGTACGGCTCACTGATCAGCGCTACGTCCGCATGGATTTCGCGCACGGTCTGGCTTAGCAGATCATGCGCGGCTTCGCAGTGGTTGATGTTAATCTGGATGATCTTCACCTCTCCGACGATTTTTTGCTCATGGGGCATCTCCTGCTGCCCGCGATGTGCTTCACGTCTGCCTTCCTAGCTCGGTCGCAAAGAAAGCATTTTGCTTCCTGCGAGCAGTCAGCGACCTTATGCCCGGGTTGCCCGCACTTCAGGCAGCAGTCGCTGCGGTCCGCTCTTGCACCGGAGCGCTATATGCCCAAACTCAAGGCACTTGTAGCACCTCCGTTCGGATGCCCTTTCTCGGACCCGGCAGCTCGACCAGCCCACCTTTACCCTCCCTTCTGCGAGGAGTTTTGCGGCTATTTGCGGCGCAAGTGCGAGCACCGCCATTTTTGTGCCCGCGTAGGCCGGGCGAAGCGCTTTGACGCTTGAAACGTCCACCTGGTGGCCCGTTAGGGCGTGCACGGCTGCTGCTACCTCCTCCTTGGTGGTCAGGTCGTCTAAGTCGCGTACTTCAACGTGGGCCTCTTCCACAACTGTCCGGACGCAAGCCAGGTCTCCAAGGACGTTGCCTAAGCTTTCCTTGATGGACTGGGTGTCCTCCCTTGATGCGCCATCCAGTTCCAGGAGGAGATCTCCCTTTGCTGTACGCTTGATCCGGCGAACGTTCTTACGCACTTCTTCCAGCTTGTTGTCCTCTCTCCTCGTTACCAGGTTGAGGATTTCGCTGTAAGAGTGCCCTTCGGTTCCCTTAATGATAAGGGCGTCAGGGCGGGCCCTCTTGCTCGGCTTGCTCTTCTTCGGAGCCGTCTGCTCGGACGTCCTTGTCCGAACTCTGCTCCACTCCGTGAGGGACCTTCCTGGCTCTGGCCCACGGGTGTTTGCCTCTCTGGCAACTTGGCTGTAGGAAGCTAGGCCTGGCGTTGTCTGCGTAGCCGTGCGGGTTTTCACCACCGCCGATTCCTCAACTTGCGCGCTGAGCTCTAGCTGGATCTCCTTGATGCTCATCAGAGTATCTTTCATACTCTGGTTTATATGGCGCACCGCTGGCTTCTTCTCGATGCATGCAGCTATCAATCCATCTATGAGGCTTTCCAAGTCCTTCACCAGCTCCGTTTGGGATTTTTGGCGCTTGGTCTTCTTGGCCTGCTTCTCTGGGCTTGAAGGGCTCGTGGGCTCCCTGCCCCTTTTTGGCGTCTCGCTTTCTCCGGTCCGCTCGAAAGGAAACATTTCCCCAGCCAGGACCGGCGGCGCTGAAGGTGGGGGCGTTCGACAGACCTGCGGCCGTTTGTCGAACCCCGCGAGGCTGCCGATTTCCGCCGCGGCGTCCATCGGTAAGCCTCTTAGCGGTCGCCCCTACCGTCGGCTGCTAATTCGTGAATGTATGCGTGCGTGTGTGTGAACTGTTCAGTAATGCTTCAGTCGTAACATTGCCTTTTGATTATTAAAATTTAAAAGAGTAATAGAAAATCCGTAATGTGTATTTTCTAAAGCTGAATCTGTAAGGTTAGCCCATTTACCATTAAATTCAAATATTCAACATATTTTAATAATTTAAGAGTTCAAAACTCCACTTTTGGCATATCTTTCTCATGTAGTAAATAATAACCAAATCCACCTAATAAAATTTGTTTAGCTACAGGAAACAGTAAGGTTGAACCTCATTTAGCAGTTTATGTAGCTTTAAATCAATTCCTAACTATCTAAGAATATCTTCACAACATTACCTGTTTATATTCCCAATATCTCGAAAGATTTGAAAGAACGCGTGAACCATTTTGTAGAAATAGGCTTGGTTGGAATACTTTGAGACATTTTTTATCTTAAGCCTTATGGTAGTTCATTTGAACCAATCTGCCTTTTATAGCTCATTTGAAAGGTAATTCATTTCTTCATGGCTTTTCTTAATAAAGATAGTTCCTCATATATAGTAAATAAATATATTGAAGCAAACAAAAAAATATAAGAAAAATAAATTCAGAATAAAATTCTATGTACATTTATATGTACAATGCAATTTTAGAATTATCTTATTTCCCATGCAAAATTTAAACACATATCACAGCAGGCCTATACATTTCACTTTCTAGAGAAAACCCATTTTTCTGACTTTTATTTAACAGTAGACTTTCAGAAACCCTTTTAGGTGACTGCTAACTTAAAAGGGTCTCACCGAGTGGTTACTGAAAGGCCGACTGATTTGTTCGGTTGAGCCGAACGGTCGGACCGAAACCGGCAAGCAAAACGAAAAAAGGGTTCCGCTCAGAGAGAGATTCTGTGAGCAACATTATTTTCGGTTTTGTCGAGAGTCAAATTGTCTTAGAAAAATCGGTTGACAGTTACCCAGTGGCGCAATCCGCATTCGGCCGAAATTGGGTATGGAGATAGAATGCATTCGAGAAGGTATATTCGTAATCGATCGTTTCTCCAGCTTCTGGAACGTAGGATTGTAATGGGGCATTGTTTTCGTTTCTCGCTCTCCCTTTCGATCGAGACTTCGGGAATCGTTCGGGTCGAATAATTTTTTTCTGTTGCACGTTTCTATGATTCCTTACTGACGCACACATACGAGCGTCTACTCTTTCTTACGCGCGTTTTTCTTGCCACGCGTCAGTTGAGTTTTGGAACTTGGCAGAATCGGACGTTTTATTTGGTGAAATATAGTGGAAATTTTGATATAACTACAAGTATTATATGGTAAGGTAAGTAAAACTAATCATTCTTAATAAACTGACAACTAATTTCCCACTTTTTCTTAAATATAGACGCTGTTAAAGGAGATGGACTAAGTAGCCGATTCTACATAACATTGGTGCGAGCTGTCTTAATAAAATAAATAATATAATTATAAATTTTAGTTGAAAACAAACAATCTTTTATTTGGCTTCAAATAAAGCCTATTTTGTGGTATACCAGTTACTAAAGCACCTGCATTACAACCCTATATACAGGGTAAACCAGTCAGTAAAACGGGTGCATTACAAACCTATAAACCAGGTATCCTATTCAGTAATGCACTTGCATTACAGTCTCATATACTTGGTGTGCCACTCAGTAAAGCAAATAGATTACCACCCTATATGCAACAGTATATAGGACGGTAATGCAGCACGAAGTGTGCTCGGCTAGAGCCTACTTTCTCGATTCGAAGTATGCGATTTTGAAGGTATACTAGCGGAAAACGCGGCCAACCTTATGGAATCGTAAACAGTGTTGTGGTATGAAACCGAATGCATTCCGGCTTCGAAGTATGGCGGTCGGAATCGATTCTCGAAGGCAAATTTCCGCCACTGGGTATTTGCATGCTCTGGTTATTTATGTTTCTAACATATGTAGGCTACAATTTTGAACACACATGTCAATAACTTTTTTTGAACTTAACACTTTGACATTTAACATGTTAATAACACAAGTTATTTACAGTGTGTGTTATTTTTCGAACCCTGTTTAAAATTCAAATCGCATTGATAATATTAAAAGAACATTAAATATTCAAACCAATTGATTCTCACGCTCTTTATTACACGTGCCTCATATTGTTTAAACAAATGCAAATGTTTAAACAATTTGATTCACGGCGTCCCCCATCTGTCTTCTAAACTAATATAAGTGTTCCAATAAAAAATGGGTCAGTGGTAAATTCCTACCAGAGCGGATTGACATCAAAATCTAGAAAAATCAGCATAATTCGGAAATAATTAGGAGACGTGTGAGTACAAATTAAAACAATAAACGACCCCAAAGTGCCCCAAAATTCGATTAGTTTTTTTTTTAATTCTTTCTTTTGCCATTTCTCTGTTATAAATGTTGTTAAAATGGTTTAAAAAAATTATGATCATAATCTTATGGCATAGCCGCAACTAACTGCATTAAAATTTTTTGGAAATTCAGCCTCCTTAACCAAGCTCCCAATATTTTCCAATTTTGTTGTGCGTGACGTCACGGCCTCCACATATGTATGTATGTATGTTCTGCTGGCGCACTTTGCATTAAGTCGTAAATGTGTGTATGTAGCATTTTAAGTGTGACCGCGCAGGGGAAAAATGAAAATACCAGTCACAAAAAATTTAAAATGCGCGGTTAAAAAATCGATTATATCGCAAATATTTTTTTTTGTTTTCAAATGTTAAGTTATCTACAAACTTTGGATTTGTAAAAAACAAAAATAAACAATGATTCGCTCACATATGTACACACACCCGCACGAAATATGTATATCCAAAAAATCAAAATAATACTGATATCCTTTTGCTAAAAGAATATTTCATTTACATTTCCACAACATATTCAAGACATTTTGTAACCAATTTTTGTGATTTAAAAATCAAATCGCATTGATAATATTAAAAGAACATTAAATATTCAAACCAATTGATTCTCACGCTCTTTATTACACGTGCCTCATATTGTTTAAACAAATGCAAATGTTTAAACAATTTGATTCACGGCGTCCCCCACCTGTCTTTATTAATATAAAGCTAAAGGTATGGAAATATATGTAGCTATTCTACATACATACATACATATTTTCTATCTTAAATTCCGCGGGCGAAGCTGCGGCCCACCTTGCTAGTTATTAATATAAAGCTAAAGGTATGGGAATATATGTAGCTATTCTACATACATACATACATATTTATACCCGTTACTCGTAGAGTAAAAGGGTATATTGTATTCGTGCAAAAGTATGTAACAGCTAGAAGGAAGCGTTTCCGACCCCATAAAGTATATATATTCTTGATCAGGATCACTAGCCGAGTCGATCTAGCCATGTCTGTCTGTCCGTCTGTCTGTCTGTCCGTATGAACGCTGAGATCTCGGAAACTATAAAAGCTAGAGGATTGGTATTTGGCATGAAGATTCTTGGAGCTCCTACGCAGCGCAAGTTTATTTCAAAAAGGTGCCACGCCCCCTCTAACGCCCACAATAGTTCATAAACGATTTTTAAAATTTAAATATTTCGGAAAAGTAAAAATGCAGTTTTGTTGTGTTTATCAATACCTATCGAAATGTAGAAGAAATTTTTTAAATCGGACCATTCGTTAAAAAGTTATTGCTGATCAAAGTTCATATCTCCATCTCCATCGCACTCCCTTTAGCCGAGTGACGGGTATTAGATAGTCGGGACACCAACCCGACTATAACCCCGGCGTGGCACCTTCTGGAAACAAACTTGCGCTGCGTAGGAACTCCAAGAATCTTCATGCCAAATACCATACCTCTAGCTTTTATAGTTTCCGAGATCTCAGCGTTCATACGGACGGACAGACAGACAGACGGACAGACGGACATGGATACATCGACTCGGCTAGTGACCCTGATCAAGAATATATATACTTTATAGGGTCGGAAATGCTTCCTTCTAGTTGTTACATACTTTTGCACGAATACAATATACCCTTTTACTCTACGAGTAACGGGTATAAAAATTGAGATCCGTATCGTTAAAATTACCTTCGCGGTCGGGGGTGGTTCATGTGGGCGTGGTCAAAATAAAAAATAAGGAAAACCGAAATTTTACAATGGTCTCAATAATATGTAAAAAGAATTTGAAGTCCTCATCTTTAGAATTAGAGTTTATGCCAAAAAAAGGCTTTTCATCCCAATGTGCGCTGGTCTACACAGACAGACTTGGAAAACATCAAAATCAAGGCAGATGTAATCCTTTGCAGTGGAGTCAATCCAACATTTTAAGATATCTTAATATAAAATACACTATGCAAATGTACATTTTTGTAGATCCCAAATTTAATCCAGTAAAGTTATCCAGTAAATTATTAAAAAAAAGAATTTATTTGTTACTTTTACACTTTCTTCTTATTTTAAGTATGTATTGTTATATTAAGGTAGACTCCGCTGACCAAACTTGTTTAGAGATACATTTCATAAACAGAGGAGCGATAAAAACCAATAACAACCCAAAATCATACTGGCATCTCCAGTCAATTCTATATAAAAGCTTGTGAAATAGGCGAAAACACTTTGTCAATACACATCCTCTTCCATCGAAAAGTCCGAGGTTTCACCAGCATAAAGAGAACTAAAATACAGTAATTCAGAACAGTTTATAGGCAAAGACAAATTATACATACTTTACTGCACGACTAGTAAAAAAGACAATCCGTTTTAATTTCTTATTGTAAAAGAAATAATTAAACGACCACAAACAGCCGGGTTCCCCAAAAGGATCGCAACTCAGGTCTGGATTATAACTGTATATGTCACATTCTGATAAGATTACTTCGTCATCAACAGCAGACCATAATGGCTGTCGTATAATTTGATATTGATCTCCCGCTAATGCCGATAAATTTGAATGAATGGAATTCAAAACCCACTGTAATGATGGCTCTTTGCTAAATTCATGGGACTTAGAAAATAATTTTAATTAACAAAAAAAATTAATTTTATAATCAATTTTTACCTTAGCGTCAGAAAAATCGTAGTCGGGCTCAAATGACGCATTTAAAGTTGCGATTAAGTAAAACAATGTCTTTCTGGAAATTGTATCACAAAGAGTAATGCCTTCATCTCCAGACTGACTATTATTTCGGCGAAAGTTTGGTGAAAAGTCAGCCAACGTTTGAGGAGGTGATAGCGCCTGAAGGTCATGCCCATGTGTATCTGCTGTAAACCGTTTATATAAAACTTTTTCAGCTGCAACCATTTTGCTAAAACAAATACTAGTTTAAAAAAGTTAGATATTAATTTGTAATAAAGGAACATACCATGAATAACTTTCTATACGACCAAAAATCGTAATTCCACTTGTTTGTATAGATAGTGCGTTGTTGATTGCCTCAAAACGTGAACTCTCCAGTAACTTCATGGTTTGTGAAGTAAATTTCAAAAACAGAAATTCGTTCAGGGGCAACAATAGTTTGAAATTTCGAACGAATTTATATTTACATAGACTTTTGTCTTATTAAATTCTGCTGGTTTTTATTATTTATTGATTGAATTCTTTTCATTTCAAACATATAAACAAACAATTGATGCGGTTTAACTTTTCTTAGCATGATTCTCGGTATTCCAATCTGAAAGTCCCACAATTTATTATCAAAGAATTTTTGGTTTAACAGTCCTCTGAAAAATTGTTTGCGAATTTTATAATTACTTCAAATACTTAGTTGATGTGCAAAAAAATATATGTTTAAAATAGTTGCACATTTTTAAAAATCGATCATTTACTGAATAGTGACCTAAGTCGAGAAACAAGATTTTTGAGTATAATTGACACAAACTTTTTTTTTGTATTAAACTAGAAAGGGAGCTAGCTTCGGCCAGCCGAAGCTTATATACCCTTGCAGATAAAATAAATACCTATAGTTTAATGCTCACTTGATCGGTGCAGTTCTAGGGATTCCAGATATGGACATATGTTATTGCCTATTGAAATGTTGTTTTTAAGTTGTCAAAAATCAAAACACCCACTTCCTATGAACAAAGTTACAATGAATTTTCTTATATTTGTTTGATTATTCTTATGGGACCCTTAAGATATAGTGGTCCAATTCCGCCCGCTCCGACATATGTACATATGTATGTACTACCTGCACAAGAAAGAAGACTTTTGGGAAAGTCTTATCGCGATAGCTTTAAAACTGAGACTAGTTCGCTTAGAAACGAACATGGCTAGATGGACTGGTGCCGATCAAGAATATATATGTATACTTTATGTGGTCGAAAAAGTCTCCTTTACTGCGTTGCAAACCTCTGACTAAAATTATAATACCCCTGCCAGTGTATAACAAGAGAGAACGCTATAGTCGGGTTGGTGTCCCGACTATCTAATATCCGTCACTCGGCTAAAGGGATTGCAAGGGAGATGGAGATATAAATTTTGATCAGCAATAACTTTTTAACGAATGGTCCGATTTAAAAAATTTCTTCTACATTTCGATAGGTATTGATAAACACAACAAAACTGCATTTTTACTTTTCCTAAATATTTAAATTTTTAAAATCGTATATTAGCTATTGTGGGCGTTAGAGGGGGCGTGGCACCTTTTTGAAATAAACTTGCGCTGCGAAGGAACTCCAAAAATCTTCATGCAAAATGCCAATCCTCTAGCTTTTATAGTTTCCGAGATCTCAGCGTTCATACAGACGGACAGACAGACGGACAGACAGACATGGCTAGATCGACTCGGCTAGTGATCCTGATCAAGAATATATACATATACTTTATAGGGTCGGAAATGCTTCCTTCTAGTTGTTACATACTTTTGCACGAATACAATATACCCTTTTACTCTACGAGTAACGGGTATAAAAATGTATGTATACACATATGTATTATGTATTCATTCTATTTTCAATACACCAAGCGTAAGAAATGTACATACATACATATATGTATATACATACATACCTAAATCAGATCGCTTTGATGATCGTTCTTACATATCGTAAATGAGACACACGTATGTACATATAAACAATACTTCGAATTAGTTGTTTATATATTGCTTATTTAAAAGCAATATTTGTTAACGAGTCTACATTAAATAATATTGTTTCAAACAATTGCCCTTGTTTATTCTATTATTTTCTGTTGTTTTGCTAATCTGAGTCGTTTAACACAAAAATATGATCTGGGTACATAAATACACAGGTACAGCTGTGTATGTAACAATTCATTTTAAAAAACATTAAGGTATCATGAAATACATTACACTTTTTTTATTCACGTTTTGTATGAGACCTAATATTCTACATTTACATTAACATGATACCAAACTAAAAGAATGGTTTTCTTAAATTATATATTTTAATTGAGACAAATACTAGTGAATCTTTCAAATATTCTATGCACACATGTAATATTAGCGGTTTCCGAAATATTTGAACCTTTGGAATGAAACTTAATAGTCACAAATAAAAATTTAAATTATATTCCAGCACAGTCACATCATTTTCCGTTCCATTTTCGAAAAGAAGCACAATCGGGGGCGTCACAGAAAACCATTCCAACCGAATAGCAAATCTCGGTGTCACAGACGTCATTTTTGACAGTTTCTAAATCCCCAGTACTTTGCCGGACCGGACGTTTTGATAAAATTAACCAACCAATTTAAAACAACTCTAATGAATTTTATGAACTATCTGCATACTACAATTGTTATATTTACTTCGAGTTATATTCTAGGGATCTCAAAAATATATCAAAATATCAATATATCGATATTTTTTGCAAAAAAAATATATTTATATCGTGATATTTATTTAGCCAAATATCACAATATCGATATTTTATTTTTCGATATTATTTGATATTTGCATATTTTTTTCTCATCTGTACACAAAAAAATTAAGCGTGTTAAAATTTATTTCGGTGACATTAATAAAAACAAACTAAGTGCAAACTTTGTTTGAAAACTATTAAAACAAATGGGAATACATCAAATATCTTATCCCACTTGAAAAACAAACACTTTTATGTGTGGAACTAACAAAATAAGAAATTTAATAAAACGTATTATATTGTTTATACTTTTCTAGTGCTTTTACATTAATTTTAGGGCAAAAGTCTTTGTTGTTAGTTTGCTTACGCGGCTAAAATTTTGAAATTCAACTGAAAAAAAATTGATATTTTTCTTAAAGAAAATATATCAGCGATACGATATTTTTAAAATATTAGACATCCCTATTATATTCAAAAATATGCTTTTTATAAAACTTCTCGAAAAAATTAGCTAAAATAAAATCGTCGGCAAACCGTCCAACCTGACAGTGTTACCAATTAGCTCGAACTTTAAAATACCAAATTTCGGAGTAGTTATCGAAATGTTGTGTTAACGAATTATTTATTCAAAGGTATTTAGAATTTTAGTTAAAAATAAAACTTATTTCTGGTAAAAATTTCATGTGAAAAGAAGTTGTAGTTATTGAGAAAATAATAAAAAACATGCCGCTATTGCAAAAAGGTGGCAGCACTGTCGTGAAAAATGTCCTATTTTTTGCTGGATAAGACGCCAGCTGTGAAGAAGAAGACAAGTAAGTAAAAGTAAACAATTTTTGTTTACTATTAATTTAAACTAATAAACGTTGCTAATTTTCAGGGGTAAACATAGGTTACCAGCGCAAGACGCCATATTCTTGCGATTCATTCGCGATAATATTGACATTGCGAAAGGATTTACTCGGGACGACCTCGTTCTTGTGAATACTGCTTGGAAGGACCTGGCCAGTGGCCAATAAATTAAATCCCCATGGACTACCATGTAAAACCGCTTCTAATGATTCTTCTCTGCATCCTAGCCTCTCGCGGATTATACTTTCAAGCATTAAGTACTCTAGAGCAAGAGTTCGTGCAGATGGCATATTGCAGGGCTGCAATATGTATCCTGGCGGGTAATTCAAATCTTTAATTGTTTCTTTTATTTTGCACAATATGCGCTTTAAACGACGATACTTATTATAATTTTGCAAGAAAAACATATATTAAGTTTAAAACTTATTGGAAAATAGTCAAAATAAGTCAAATAAAATTCGATACCTATTAAATATTCGATATTTAGTGTATGCATCCAGCCCTGGTCGTTTATCGGTAAATTTTCCGAAAAAGGGAAATCTCCCGAATTTGTGTGACACCAACGGTTGATCGGTTGGTTTCTAAACCAACCGTCCCCAAATCCGTACCCGGTTTCTGTGACACCCCCGAATAACAGGTTGTTCATGACATCTGTGTTTGTTAAAGTACGAGACACTTTCCGACTGTGCTGAAGTCTACATTTTTTTATTTTTATTTCCTTGTTATTGGACTCTGCAGCTTCCTCCGAAAGCTCTCCAATCGATACTAAAGCATGCTCTATTACAGCTGACCCATTAAATAATACTTTATGGACGGTAGCCGGTAAATAGTACCATGGATATGCATCTTTTAAATGTTTAGCTGTATCCAGCGCGTAATTTTGAAACTTCGCCACATTAATTTTGTATCCCCATTCCATGGCTTGCAATAATGTTGCACATCTGTGAATCGAAGATGCATCGATTCCTGTTATTTCGGAGCTCGAAGCTGCATTAGAAAAGAATTTTCTTGCGATATTTCCGTCATTTGACGATCCTCTACCTCCATCTCTAGGTTTGTCCACTAGTATTCAAATTTTTTCGCGAAATTGCTCCTGAATGTGTTTCTTTCTGTTCAATTTTTGAATCTTTTTTTCCTTATCTCGCACTTGCCACATTTTGACCTCTAGTTTATCGGGGGTGTAACAGAAATCTCTTCCAACCAAATTTCCTCCCAAAAGCAAATCTCGGTGTCACAGAAACCGTTTGAAAATCATGTACACGGTTTTAAACCAATCGAATAGTGGGCTTTGAAGAAAATGCTCCGAAAATCAGAGCAAATTTACTCCGAAACTCCTAGAAAACTCTACAGGTTCTGTGACACCTACGGTTTTGATGGGTTGGTTTCCAAACCAACCGTACCCAAATCCGTCGCCGGTTTCTGTGACACCCCAGTATATGAAATATGTAAAAAGTTTTCAAAGAAGCGTATATATGAATGTAGTGGAGATAAGCCAAATTTATAAAATCTTGTGCGAACTTCTTTACTCAAACATTTTTGTACATTGTTCATTTCTGTTGGTCTTGCTCCACATATATAACACGTTGCCGAGGATGATTCACTGATTGCGTTGCACACCTTTCCATCTACCATAGTAAGATGCAAGCTATGCGTAATAAAAATGTTTTCATTAGAGACGATTAATTCTTTTGGCTTTAATTGTTTAATTTTTGCTTAAAAATATTCAGCTTCGTCTTTTGACACCTTGGCGGTCTCTTTCTTAAACTGAAATCTGATTGGTCGACAGTAACGAGTCGATGATGGCCTGGGGTTTTTCCAAATTATGGTATTATCTATTTGAGTAACCAGTTGGAGGGGTACGTAGGATGTTACAAATAAGATTCTGTCGTTCGAATCACCGTTTGAAAACTTTTGCTTATACTCGCTATGTCCCGTACTTCCATCAAAGCCCCATTTTCCAATTAAAGTTAAATTTTTAACTGTATTTCCAGGAATAGTTTCAATCATGTTTGTTTGAAGCTCTATTATACTAGACGAAGAAGATACGCAGTACGGGCGTGCAAAAAGTGGCTCCTGAATTATTTTCAAAATATAAGACTCCTGGTCCGCCAAAGCCCTGCTGGACGTACCTAAACACTGTCACTTGGAAGGGGCTACATCGGCACCGTGAAATCTCTGGCCAAACACCTCCGGATCTGGCTAAAATCACTTGGTATCGCCCGTCCCCAACCGACCTGGAAACGCGGCTTTTCACTCAAACGGACCATTTTTGTTGGTGGAAACCGACGGCAAAAGAGGAAAACCAAAATAAAAAACCACTCAGAAGACCGGCAATGATTAGGCGCAAATAAAACGAATGACGGAACACAACAGCTGAGAAGCAATCACAGTGAGTTGTTTCCAAAGCTCTTGCTTATCGAACGCCCACCAGTATAATAGCTTAGTCAAATCTACGGCCCCAGCTTTAGCCAATAGGTGGCGTTTAGAAAAGTTTAGAAAAAATATAAAGCATCGTTTTAGGCATTCTGTTAAATCTCATCTCTGCACAAAACTAAATAAAAATGTTAGGACTCGCCATGACCCCCACTAAGCCTCAGGGTACCGGTCAGGCCGGGACATTCAATGCGACACCTGCTAGCGTTTCAAAACGGAGTCGATCAGACACTCCCCTGCAAAATAGTCACACACCAATAAACACAGGCAACCTGGTAGATCTTAAAGATCTGAAATCCACGTTAACTCAATTGCCACAAAAATGGATACGATTCAGCAAAATGTAGAATGTCTCTCAACAAAGGTCGATTCGCTAACAGAGGAAAACAAAATATTCCTGGCAGAGATTATCAAAATCAAGAAGACGCAAATAAAAGAAAAAACATAATTATCCGAGGTCTGAAATCCGAAAAAAATCCATTTAATGCGGTATCTGACCTAATAAAGAGGAAAATGTTGATAAAGGACCGTATGAAGATAGACTCGGTAAAGAAGCTGCACGACGCCGACGGAAAAATGACTGTTCTGGTTGAACTAAATACAGTAAGCGCAGTAAAGACCATCCTTAAGCACACCAAAAACCTGAAAGGAACGCGAGTCTCAATCGAAAAGGATCTGAACATCGAAAGGAGACTTAAAAAACGCGTGATGCTAGGCCTCCGCCGGGACATTCTGGAGAGCCGCAAAAACTTTAGGGTCACTGTTAGAAACGATCGCATGGTTATAGAAGGTAGATGGTTTTACTGGAATAAAGACGGCACGCTGATGTGTGGAGAAGAGTTAGCACAAAATGTCCTGGAAAACATATATGGTACCTCATTTAAAATAGCCCTAGACTACGAAGTTATATTGAGCAAACTAAATTAAAAAAACTAAATGTCCCCAATGTAGTACCGTCCCTTAATGTTAAAATTGTATCGTATAATATAGCTGGCTTAGCAAATAAGACATTATTTAAACAATTCTTTAATTATGTAACACAATTCGATATTTTTCTACTATTTGAAACTTTTCTGACCAACGACGAAACGAGTTTTGCTAATTACTTTCCTGATCACTTGCTGCATTGGATACCAGCAGTGAGAGCAGCAGCCCGTGGACGGGCCAGCGGAGGAAGTGTATACGGAATCCGAAAGCAGCTGGTGAACGAAGGACACATTACTTTTACGAGAAAGGAAAACACAGAAGTCATCGAAATAAACATGAAAGACGAGAAACTACATATACTCCCAGTATACATTAACTGCAATAACTGGCAAGCAGATTTTGAAAAGGTGTATGATTTCGGACTGACAGCAGGTTGCAATAACCTAATGATAATTGGGGATGTAAATGCTCGCATTGGAAAAGCACAAGCCACATCAGGACCCACAAATATAGACCTCAGGACCAGTAGCACGATTCGTAAATCGATGGACGTAATTTCAGACAATAAAGGCGCAAAAATTGTTGAGATGTGCGAATCACTAGGACTGACGGTAATGAACGGCAGAACAATCGGTGACCAAGAAGGAGAATATACCTTTATAAGGGGCGCAGCAAGGTCGATAATTGACTACTGTCTCATTCAAGGAAATTGGGACGATGTGGTAAAAGATTTGGTTGTAAGTGCTCAACCCCTTTCTGATCATATGCCCATCGAAGTCCTTTTAAAAGTCATTCTTCATGAACGAGTCGATAGTACCCAGCCAAAACTCAACCGAAGGCTAAAGAGGAAGGACAACCACCGCCTAAGTTACACAGATGCATTATTATCAGGAGTCCAACAAATAGAAGATCTGAGTGGGTCTATACTGCTAGCCAAACTGCTCAACTTAATCGTAGATGCCTCCAAACCCATGCAGCAATCACTAAACTTTAGCAGAAAGCACCCGTGGTTCGACGTACAATGCGAAAGGGCTAGGTAACACTCTTTTGATTGCCTTAAACAGCTAAGGAGAAACGAAATAATGGGCCATATCTACAAAACGGCAATAACCAATTACAAACGTCTATGCAAAGAGAAAGAAAAACAGTTCTGGATAAATATGAAACAACAACTACAAGAAGTTCGCGACAGCAAACAGTTCTGGGAAATCGTTAATAAATTAAACGGGTACAAACAGTTATATTTTGTATGCCATTCATTGTGACTAGCGCAATAAATATAAGTAATCACTTGTCGCGCTAGGAAAATATTAATAAATAAACTAAACTAAACAGAAACAAGAGAGAACGCTATAGTCGGGTTGGTGTCCCGACTATCTAATACCCGTCACTCGGCTAAAGGAAGTGTGATGGAGATGGAGATATGAACTTTAATCAGCAATAACTTTTTAACGAATGGTCCGATTTAAAAAATTTCTTCTACATTTCGATAGGTATTAATAAACACAACAAAACTGCATTTTTACTTTTCCGAAATATTTAAATTTTTAAAATCGTTTATAAACTATAAAATCCTTCAAATCCCTCGGTGTAACACTTACCACAAATATGAGTTTTTATACCCACATAAAAGATAAGCTCAAGGATGCAAAGATAGCTATGAACGCCACTTGGAAAAAACTTTTTAGGCAGAAAAAACGTCAAAATGAGTGCCAAGTACAGCCTTTTCCAGGCGACAGTGAAAACAATTATGTGCTACTCGGCAGAGGTGTGGGGATATCAAAGATATGAAGATGCGGAACGAGTACTAACTTTCTTTGTAAAAAAGATATTTCGACTGTCACAACATACCCCCGACTATGCAATTTTTATTGAAACAGGACTATCTAGTATATTCTCCTATACACTTCAGTAGTACTTTAATTATATCGATAAGGTTATGCATATGCCAAATAGTAGACTGCCGAAAATAATTGCAAAATCTCTCTGTGAAAGAAACGAACTTCCATTCTCTAGATGGACGGATATTGCAACCGAATTCAGTTGCCCCCTTGATCTCGAGGATGCAAGTTCGTGGAGCAGGACTCATGCCGAAATCATCACCAGATACCACAACATAGAAAGAGAAAATTTTATAACTAAGGCCAAAAACAGCGCGTCAAGAAGTGTGTATAAAAATCTTGAGCATAATTTATCTGAAAACAATTACTTCCACGATCGTCATAGAGAAGAATTCATAAAACATATCTTCCAAGCAAGAACCGAGACTCTACCTCTAAATGGCAGGCCATTCAGCAGCAGCCGATTACAGGAATGCAGCCTCTGCAACATGCGAGAAATAGAGGATGTTCAACACCTTATTGCAGTCTGCCCTATTCTGAGAGAGATTCGTTTACATGTTTTACGAAAACCAACCTCTGTGAATCGGATCTCCACAGTCTTCTAAATGGGGAAAACTGGGAGAATCTGGCATTCTTCATAACAAAAGCCAGTAATTACAGGAAAAAAATTATTTTAGAACAATTTTACAATATAACTTTACTAAATTAACCGACTGACGGCATAAAAGGCCACTGTTGATGTAACCAATTTTTGTTTGTTTATTTGTTTTGATGTATCTTTAAATATGTACAGCCAGCCATAAATAGGTAACAAAGAAAAACAAAACAAAAACAATAAACAACCTACTACTACTACTACTACTACTAGACGCCTTATTGTCTACTAAGCTCTGTAGTTCGACTTCCGCTCGAGATTCGTCTATATAAATGTCATCAGGGCATCTTGTTTTTTTTTGATCTTAGTACTCTTTGATAACTGGGAAAAAATTCAAAGGATATTTTACTATTTACAAAGTTTCTTATCAGGAAATATTGGTGTTTCGTCATGGAGGTCTCCATTAAAAGCGAAATAACTTCCATTGCGTAGAGCAGAAACAGCGGACTCGTCTATTTCGATCAGCTGACCTTGTGAGGAGTCGTAAAACTCCCCACAAATCTCGAGGCAGGAGAGCCCCTAGCAACAGCGAAGGCAGCGAGAATGCGGCAGAATCCGAGGGCATCCAGGTCCATCGGTAAATACTGGACCTTGGACCCGGCTAAAGCGGAGAGACCGTGAAGTAACGGTACCGCGCTGGACCTTGGACCCACGCCGCCAAAGGGCAATGAGGTCGAACGGTGAATCCGTGGACTTCGGACCGGCACAAAGAGGATGCACCGTGAACTAACGGGACATCTTGGACCTTGGACCCGATGCGTGCCGTGTGCAAAGGGAACTAACGGGACACCCTTGGACATTGGACCCTAGCGAGCCGTGTGCAAAAAGGGAAATAACGGGACCGCGCCGCAGCCTATATAAAGGACGGCGCAGGCGCAGCTCGAGGCAGTCAGTTGGAGTTCGCGCGACAGTCAGTGCAGTAAGCGCCGCAGTTCATGCAGCCAGGAGGCACGGGACGTGTCGGTCGGAAGACGCGACGCTGGCAGCCGGAGTACAGGAGGACAGACAACCAAGATACGCGAGCGAAAGTACAAGTGAGACAACCAAATACCAAGATTCAAGTGCGAGGATTCAATCGAGTGCGTGACCGTGAGAGTACCGAGTAACCGAGTGCTCAACGCCCAGATCAATATACCAGAGTCAAGACGCTAAGCCAAGGCTGAGACTGCAACGGTGAGATCTGCAGGACACAGAGATTGGAGTGGAGACGAGTGCTGGACAGGAGCAGAGTCGAGAGAAGGACGAGCTAGAGAAGGACGAGCTACCGGCAGGGTAAGCGCGGATCAAGAGTTTGTGCCAGGCGTCGGGGATACGGTGGACTGACGATAAGGCTGAATCCTAGGATTTGACCTGTCGGGACATTTGTTTCTCAGGCTAGAGCCAGACCGACCTCAGGGAATACGACGACACAGGTGGTCCCAGGATCATTCTGGTCGGACCCGAAAGGAAGGTTGTGCAGACTTTTGAGTCCTACAAGCCGGGTGGAACTGGAGAGCCGCCGTTGGAGAACGACGCCGCAGGAGTCCACCAGTAGCACGAAGAGACACGAGAGCAGCGACGCCGTCGAGGAGCGCCGCCGGGAAACGCACGAAGAGAATCTTAAGCCGAGGAAGGCCCGTCGCCGACCAGGCAAGCCGCAAACAGCCAGCTGACGCAGAACCCAATTCCAGCGAAAAGTAAAACTAATAAAGTTTTCCGATTTGTCCCAATCGGATATCTCTGCATTTTCTTGGGTCACGGGCAGTCACGCAATACAAATTTGGTGGGACGAACACACAATATCTCTGAGCTAGTCGCGGCGTTTACGTAGCGATCAAACAGTCGAAAACAGTTCGTTACAACCTACACGTCGTCGCTTTGTTCTCTTTGAAGCCTTCTCAAAATCAAGTTTACGACGGCCCCGATTAGCACTTTCCTCTATTTGATTTGATTTGCAATCTCGGCGTTTTATTGAAATTGATTCTTTTTTATTAGCCAACCAGATTTATTTTGAATAACTGAACATTTTTTGCGTTTGTAATTTTTCCAAAAAGTGCAATTGTTTTGCTGAGGCTCTCAATTTTTTTTAACACTTTGCTCAACTCTGGAATAATGTAGCCGTTGTTTTCAATTTTTGCTTGAATATCGGAAATCAATTTCTTTAATTTTTCAGCGTTGGTTCCATTTTCCGTGCACCACAAATTAAAAATATAACGAGGACGGAAGCTAACTTCGGCAAGCCGAAGTTTTAATACCCTTGCAGATTTCACGAATGAAAACTTGACTAGAAAAGCAAGATGAATTAATAAACAACAAAATATTGTATAATTGAAAAAAATCAAAATTTTTAAATTTTTCACCCTATTGTTCCTATGGGAGCTATAGGATATAGTCGTCCGATCGGCACGCGCTTTTACCCTGATCGTGGTGTGCATAAAAGAATAAGGTTTGGAAATTTTCATGTCAATAGCTTTTATACTGCGCGAAATATCCTGAAAAACGTCACATTTTGACCGATTTCACCCTATTGTTCCTATGGGAGCTATAAGATATAGACGTCCGATTGGCACGCGCTTTTACCCTGATCAAGGTATGCATAAAATAAATAGATTTGGAAAGATTTATGTCAATAGCTTTTACACTGCGCGAAATATCTTCATTTTATGAAACCTATATCCGATTGTTCCTATGGGAGCTATAGGATATAGACGTCCGATCGGGCCGATTTTCAAACTTGATCTGCGTACACATGTTTTAGGACGACTGTGAAAGTTTCAGATCGCTAGCTTTTAAACTGAGCTCGCAAACGGTATTGAAACAGACATACAGACGGACAGACGGACAGACGGACAGACGGACGGACGGACAGACGGACAGACGGACAGACGGACATGGCTATATCGACTCCCCTATTGATCCTGATCAAGAATATATATACTTTATGGGGTCGGAAACGTCTCCTTCACTGCGTTACAAACTTCTGACCAAAATTATAATACCCTCTGCAAGGGTATAATGACGTGGAAACACACACTTTTGCGATGCACCTGCCAAAATCAAATATGATTCAAAAGGGAAAAATAAACAAAAATTTAAATAAGAATTTATAAATTAATAGTTTTTCAAAAACACTAACCACGAAAGACGAAGACAAAGCAACACCGCAACAGCACAATAGGCAAAGACTCACCTTTGACTGCTTTGATATTTTTACTGGTAAACACACATCTGCAAGTTTCTGCAGCTAATTTTAAAACATTTAACACCTTAAAAGTAAGACAAACACAATGACGTACATACCAATTTCTGGATTTATCTGGAACACAACTAAAACTTTAACTAAACATAAAAAAGACTTTCACAAAATATACAAAAAAGGGTTATTCGATCAAATTAGTTGTGCGAATAAACTTTGACAGGAAAGTTAACTATTAATATATAGTTTTAAAGCAGTGGTGGCCAGCAGAGGCAGCACACACACAATGAAAGAACGCATTGCGTTTGTGTGAGTGCGAGCATGCACGAATCTGACTGTGTGCGTGACGCTTTTCTGCTTTACAGCGTACGTGAGCGTCGAAAACTGATTCTAAGGATTCTCCTCTGCATCCTAGGCTCTCGCAGTACTTTAGAGCAAGAGTTCGTGCAGATGGCATTTTGGTTCGCTTTTAAAATTCTTGCTAACTTTCAAATGTAAATAAACCATCGCAGCCGCTCCAAACAGATGTTCAGGGCTGCAATATGTAGCCTGGCGGGTAATTCAAATTTTTAATTTATTTCTTTTATTGTGTACAATATGCGCTTTATTGTGTCTTCCCACAGAGATCCATCCACCATCTACCATCCGTTGAACGGATGGTCCGTAAGGTTTTGCCGTTCTGAAAATTTCCCAGTTAGTCCGCCATCCAATTTTGACGGACTTTGACGGGCTTTTTTATGCGATAGTTAGGCGATGTTTTTTCGGTGCAACTCTGAATTCTTCCTCTTGACTGTGAAAAATGGAATGTTGACTACGAGAACAAATCAAATCAATGGCGGGAAAAAATTAATAATGCTCGAGTTCATTGTTTTTTGGTTATTGTTGAATTATTTGTAGTTTGTTATGAGCGGAAAAGCATTCGCCAACAAGTTGCGTGTTGTGTGGGCCAAAATTTAAGCTGTTCTGCAAACGAAAACATCAATGTTTGCAGCGAAGTCTCAGAATATGTTCTGCAATTCGTAAAAACTAACAAATATTAATTAAAAGTGTACTATGTACTTCTTTAAAGCTCCAAAACAGCACAAATTTGGTTTTGTTTACAAATTTTACACATTAATATTAACTAGACAGAGGCGTAGTAAGAGCGGAGTGTGGGGTACGGGAGGTTAGGCTCTCCCCCAGTCAGTAATATCAAAGAGTATACATCTCATACAAAAAAGTCTGTCGTATGGCGGGTTCTAGCGGTGGAACCCGCAGTTTAGCAGTAGAACCCGCACTGCTTGACTCTACTTGGAATCTAGTCGGCCGCGGCACTGCTTGCCATTTGGCCTAGTGGATAAGACATCTGACTACCAATCTAAGCGGTACTGGGATCGAATCCCGCTGTAGAATTTTGATTTCTTGCGAGGGCTAACTTTTTTTCTTTTTGTTTTCAGGAGTATTTAATATTTTTTTTTTTGTTTTTTAAAAGATTTTTTTTTTGTTTGTTTTTATGTTTTGTTTTTTTTCCATTTGGCAATTTTTTTGTTATTTTCTTTTTGTATTTTTTTTTTGTTTTTTTTTTCTATTTTGCAATTTTAATGTTTTTTTCTATTTGGCAATTTTTTTGTTATTTATTATTAGATTATGTTCATAAATTTTGACAACAAACTATCGATATCACTATGGACGGCAGTCCATGTAGTGACGAAGCGCACCAGGAGAGTGTGCGAAGGCGACTACTATATATACACGAAGAAATGAAAATCTGCTGTGATAGTCCGATCATAATGAGTAATACACCAAATTAAAGGTATTGCTAAAACTTAAAGGATTGCATACCAAGACCTCAAGAAAATCAATTGGTTTGGGAGGGAGAGTGGTGAAAGTGTAAAAGTGAAAATTTAGAAATTTGGATCTGTTGGGGCCGGTGGGGATGATTGGCCCCCCGGACTACGTTAGTTGTATTGCTACTGAAAATGCGCTTAATATGAGGGGTCATATCAGAAAATCGGACGCTCCGTTCAAAAGTTATAGCCAAAATAAGATTTTCTTCTTCTTCCCAAAATGAAAATTTAATTCTGTTTGTCAGTTTGTCCAAAATATGTTTTTTAAGTTCTGAAAATTTGATATGACGTTCATCACATCGATATAAAAAACTTTTGTTCTACCACTTTTGGAAAAACCCGCTAGTTTAGCGGGAAAACAGCTATAAATAGTTAAAATTCGGAAAGCCGTAACTTCTATATTACTGAAGCTACAGACTTGTGCTGCATCTCGTTTGAATGCCATAAGCGCCTTCTATATGCAATTTGTGTAAATGTAATATTTAAAAAGATATGAACAAAAGAAAATTTGTTTTAACTTTTTTTTAAGCTTTCTTTTTAATTTTCTCAAAAACGGCTTTAACGATTTTCCTTACAACTTAAAACTGTATAGCCCTTGAGATTCCTTAAATTTTGGTATATAACACATTACTGTAAAAAATCACGTTTAAAAGTTATTAAGAAACGAAAATAGCCACTTTTGCCAGCTCATAACAATTAATGCTGCCTAAGGGCCGTTCATTTACGAGCCGACGAAAAATAATTTTATATTCGAAAATATAAAAACACTTTCTTAAATTTACTTCTTCGGCACGCTACAATAGAAAATGTTCGTGTGGGTAAAATCTTATAAATTTGTCTGAAGCGGGCCGAATGAGTAAATTTTAGAAAGTGTTTTTATATTTTCGAATATAAAATTATTTTTCGTCACAAAATATGATATCAGATCTTTTGTATGTTGAAGGTGCGGTCGTCACTATTTTTTTACCTCGTTAAGAGGTGTTTTTGTTTGATACATATGTAGAAGAGAAAGGGGTAGGAATAGTTAGGAGGAATGTATAGTTTGTGGCCCTAGCGGCTAAACGACTTGCTTAAGATGGTCACTCTTTTTTGTGTAGTTACCTTTGATCATAAAAGGGTAACACTATTATTAAATAGATAGATATTAAAAATATATTAAATATTAAATATATTACATATGTCGGAGACAGGGGTCTTTTAGTCGCTTCGCGTGTTGATTTGTCCGTCATGACTTCCTTTTACACTTGGGTCTTTTTAAGATGCGTAGTGAGTTGCAATTGTTTGTGTTGCCCGTTCGAAGGTTCTCGAAAGAATGAATCCTGAACCCTCTACTGCTTTGCACAACTCTACGTTGCAACAACAATTGCGCCACACTCGGCTATGGTGGGTTCCCACCTAGCCACGCTCTTGAAACCTGAATAGTCAGAAATTAATAACTATTATTAATTTGTTTCCGTCAGGAAACAGCTACGAAAATGAGGGACACGGTGTGGATCTGTAGAGTATAATTTTTCAACTGCCTTCACTGGCTTTAATGAACTTCTTCTAGCATAGAGCTTTAGCCGAGCGCAGCGGCTGCATGTGCAAATACAAGAGAGAGGAAAGCTTAACATAAGTTCTAATCTTAACATTGTGTGTTACATTTGGTTAATTTCATTGCTTACAGTCTTATTTATTTCATGATTTAATTTAATGTTTAACTAATACCGCGAAATGACTTAACACCGCCCACATTGAAAGTCTCCAGACTTCAAATCAGTTAATAGGGAGCGGAGCTAATCGATGAATGGCTCGTTTGACATGTCCGTTTTTAGTTTTTACTTCTGCTACTCGAACCTTCCCATCCGATCCTGGAAATACTTTAGTGACGACGCCTAGCAGCCACGCTTGCGACGGAATGTTGTCCTCGTGAATTAATACGATGGTGCCTTCCACGAGATTGTGTTGATCTTTGGTCCACTTCTGCTTCTGTTGAAGGCTGAGAAGGTATTCTCTCAACCAGCTGGTCCAAAAGCGCTCCTTGATGGCGGACACGAGCCGCCATCTGCTCAAGTACGAGAGCTTGTCGTCGTTGACGCGTTGCACGGACACGGGTGGCAGCGCACCTAGCGTTCGACCAGCTAGTAGATGTGCTGGAGTTATGGATTGAATGTCGTTCGGATTGGTGGTGACGGCTACTATTGGCCTGGTGTTCAGTATAGCTTCCACTTCCACGACGATTGTATCGAGCTCGTCCTTGCTCAACAACGCGCTGCCGATGGCCCGAATAAGAAGATGCTTGGCGACCTTCACTGCTGCTTCCCACAAGCCACCGAAGTGGGGGGCTCGAGGGGGAATGAAGACGAACTCTGTCCCGTGCGTTGCAGCATGTTCTACCAATGCGCCGCTGTGAGCAGTGAAAGCCTTGACAAGATCTTGAAGTTCGCGAGCTGCTCCGACAAAATTCGTTGCATTGTCGCTGTATAGCCGAGCAACAGGCCCTCGTCGTCCTATGAATCTGGAGAGACACATAATAAAAGAGTTAGAAGTCAAATCTGTGACTACGTCCAAGTGCACAGCTTTGGTTATAAAACACACAAAGACTGCGATATACATTTTCACAGGTGGCTTGCCACGCAACTTTAGCGAAACCTTAATTGGACCACAGAAGTCCACACCACTGACTTCGAATGGAAATTGTCCGTTTAATCTATCAGCGGGTAGATTTCCCATGACTTGTGACAGTAGTCGAGGTTTATATTTGAAGCAATGCGTACACTGCCTGACGATCGTGGTGCATAACTGACGTGCGTTGACGAGCCAGATTTGCTGCTGAAGTAAACCGACAAGAATGCGTGGGCCTGCGTGATGGTTGGACCTGTGAAGATGTTCTACGAATAGTTTAGCAAATTTACAAGATTTTGGTAATAAAAGGGGGTGCTTTGCATCGTATGGCAAGGGCGCATTTAACAAACGACCACCGACCCGTAGAAGAGGAAGGTTTCGTTGTGCATCTTGATGCTTCCAAATAAATGGAGTTAGCTTTTGCAAGGATGGTTTAAGTATTTCCGATTTTTCTATCTTGCGAAACTCCTCAGCAAATTCGAACTGCTGTATGCTGTGTATTATTGTGAGAAAGGCATGTCTTAATTCTTGCGCCGTGATAACAACTGATGTATGCTGCTCAGCTCTGCGTCCTCGAACGAATCGTAGTATGTACGCGACAATTCTCAAGATTTTCAGATATCTTGACTGAGTTTCAAGTAAGGCAAGAATTTCGTCAGGTTGATGATTGATTGCTACTAAGACCGTTGCCGAGGAACGTTTTTCTAGTCGTTTTTCAACCTCTGAAAGCGTAAAATGAGGATTTTGAGGCCAAAGTTCCATTTTTTCATTTAGGAATGATGGGCCACTGAACCACAGAGAATCATTCAGCTCTGTAATTGGGCATCCGCGAGACACAAGATCTGCTGGATTTTCTTTAGTTGGCACGTGGCGCCACTGCGCTTCCGCTGCCATTTCTTGTATATCAGCAACTCTGTTTGCAACAAATATATTTAAGGTGGACGAATGCTGTTCTAACCAGTGTAAAACTACTTCGGAGTCAGACCAAAAGAAAATACGCTCTACTGCGAAATCCAAATCTTCTCTTACGGTTTGCCATAGTTTGGCCAACAAATGTGCGGCGCATAACTCCAGCCTTGGGATTGTTTTAGTTTTTAATGGCGCTACCCTTGACTTCGCAGTGATAAGTCGGACTGAGATTCCATTGGGCGTAACAACTCGCGCATACAAACAGCAGCCAAATGCCCTTGCCGAAGCGTCTGCGAATCCATGGATCTGGGTCGACCCTTTGTTAGTAACTCCAATATGTCGGGGTATAGACACTTTATTCAATTCAATGAAACAGGAGGCCATTGATTCCCAACTTCGACGAAAGTCTTCCGGAAGTGGATCGTCCCACCCGAGCTTACACAACCAAAGTTGTTGTATAAGGATTTTAGCTTTCGTTGTTATTGGGCTTAGTAAACCAAGAGGGTCATAAAGGCGTGCTGAGAAAGATAAAATAGATCGCTTTGTGAGAGCTTCGGTTGGACTTACAGCTGAGAAAGAATATTTAAAAATATCTGTATTGGGGCTCCATATTAGACCTAATGTTTTAGTATCGTCTTGTTCGCCAAGAATAATAGCTTCTGACGAGTTAATGTTTTCCGATGCAACATTGGATGACCATTTCGCTAAAGACAGGCCTGCTGAACTTAAAATGTTTTCTAGTTCTTGGCGCATAACCTGAAGCTCTTCTACTGTCTCAGCTCCAGCTAGTAAGTCGTCTACATAAAAGTTTCTGGACAAAGCTTCGGCACCGCGAGGGTAAGAGCTAGAGTACAAATTACTAAGGTATTGAAGACATCTGACGGCTAGGTAGGGCGCTGATGCCGTCCCATATGTAATCGTATTTAGTCGATATGCTTGCACAGGTTCTGTTGGACTTTCTCTCCATACAATCATCTGGTATTGACGCTGACTCTCATCGATCTCAAATTGCCGATACATTTTTGTTATGTCTGCAGATATTGCATATGCATGAAGACGAAAGCGTAATAATATAGAAAAGAGAGATGGTTGAATTGTTGGCCCAACCATAAGCAAATCATTAAGAGATAGCTGGGTTGACGACTTACACGATGCGTCAAAAACAACGCGTAATTTAGTTGTCGAACTTTGCGGTCTCAGTACACACTGGTGCGGGATAAAATAGTGTGGTTCACTAGGAATACCACTGTCGGCTAGTGACATGTGCCCTAAGGCTAAATACTCCTTCATGAATGCAACGTATAAAGCTTGGACCGCAGGTTGTTTTTGAATCCTTCGCTCTAAAGATAAAAATCTTCGTTTGGCAGTTTCGAGGGAATTGCCCAAGCTCGCAGGGCTCGATTTGAAGGGTAAAGAAACTCTTAGCCGACCCGAGGGTAATCTTGTAACGGTTTGATTAAATAATTTCTCGCAAAGCTGTTGTTCTGGGGTATATCGTTTTGTTGATGCGACGTTAGGAATTTCCTCAAGCTCCCAGAACTTCTGCACACTGACATCGAGGGATTGCTCTTGGAGCGTGGTTAAATGACAGCTAGAGTCCTTTGGCTGAGTAGTCAGGGATTTATATCGACCTGATACAACCCACCCAAACACAGTGTTTTGCAATGATAGCTTATCACTGGCTCCTTTAATGTGGCCTTCAGCTAGCAAGTCAAAGAATGCATCTGCACCCAATAGTAAATCTACCCTTTGGGGTTTGTAAAATAATGGATCAGCTAGCGAAAGGTGCTGTGGAATACCTAACTCAGAGTTCTGAATTGCCTTTTCTGGTTGATATGACGAGATGGATGGCAAAACGCATAGTTCTGCTGACATCTGGAAATTGCTGGTGCGAGAACATATTGAGGTTTGTACACAGGTCTCAGTTAAGGAGTTTGACTTTCCTATTCCAAACAAGCGGATCGGCTTTCTAATGCGGTGCAATTTAAGAGTATTGGCTAAACTTTCAGTTATGAAATTGACCTGGGATCCTGAGTCCAATAACACTCGAGCTACTTGATATTCCCCAAGGCGTCCTTTTATTTTAACCAAGGCTGTGGCTAATACTACCTGTCCTGCGTTAACTGACCGGGCATGATTTACAGCTACATCAGGAACTTGGTTTGAACTGGTTGCGGTACCTAAAGTTGGTTGTGGGGCGATAGACTGAGTCGAAGCGGAAACATAACGATGCAGCAAACTATTGTGAGGCTTATTACAGACTCGGCAATGTGATAAATTGCAAGAGGAAACAGTATGCCCTCGTTTAAGGCAGTTAATACAAAGTCGCGAGCCCTTGGCGAATCTAAAGCGGTTGGCAACCGAAAGCGCAGTAAACGAGGAACAGGCAGTGATCGCGTGATCCTGTGACTTACAAAACACACACCTGGTGATCTGAAGTTGCTCCATTTGATTAACTGCTAATAACGTAGTAGTACTCTTCTTGGGCCGGTTGTCTTGATAAGCCTTTTTAGTTTTCCCTTTACTCGATGAAGATTCTTCAACTGACAAGTGTTGATACCGCTTATTCATCTCATCTTCGCAATCTTTCCATGTGGGAATCTTAGAATAATCAAGCCCCTCTTCCCATCTAGCTCGCGTTCCTGCGTCCACCTTGGACATGACTATATGGATCAACATGACGTTAACAATTTTACTGTCATCACCAACGGATAACAATGATTCATAAATTGCCCTAACATTGTCAATCAACGTCCTCAACGACGAAGCAGACGGACTGAGTATGCAAGATAAATCAAATAGCCTTGAAACACCTTCGAAAAATATTAGGCACTCATTATCGTATACACGTTTTAACGCATCGAGAGCCTTTTTATAATTACTATCAGTTACCTGGAATGCCTTTACTGTGCCCAATGCTTCTTTTTCAAGACAGCCAAGCAAATGATTAAATTTCTCTACGTTTGATAGTTGATCATCATCATGCACAAGAGTTTCGAACAGCCCAATAAAGTTTTTGTATTCTGAATAAACGCCACTGAATTTTGGCAGCTTCATTTGCGGTAGCTGTCTATGATGTCCACCAGTCGTATTTAGTGTGTTGTCTCTTACATCTTGATGTTGATGTGAGCTTCTGAGAGATTGAAGAAGAGCTCGAGTAGTAACACATAAATCTTCTAGCTCTTCACTGGATGCCAAGTCCGGATTAATTTTGTCTAATGACCACTGTATATTAAATGCCCTTTCTACGTAAGCGTTAAGCACATCTAATCGACACTCTATTTGTAGTGGGTCTCTATCTAGAGTTCCTTCAGTTATTGATACTTTAATTCGCTTTATATTGGTGACAAGAATATCTCGCTGCTGAAGAAGTTCCAATTCATCGTCATCTTGTACAAAGGAGGAGTTATTGCCACTGCGTTTTTTAGGAGGCATGGTAAATATGAAATGTAAACGACAAACTTATTGTACTACCCTCGCAATGCTCACTACGTATGAGCCGGCCACAGAACTGTACTACTTATGCGTTCACGAGTTTACCGCTCTTAAAGAGGAATCGAAGATAACCGTTTATGGATGCATGTGTTGGCAGACATGTGCTCCGCCAATTATTTACAGCTATGCAACTGTGGTTGCGTAGTTGTGCGGGTATTTTTCCACTAAGTCACCAAATTTTCACTTATGTGCCAAATTTCAAATGAATAATTTTAACATTTATTGTAACAACAGAATTCCACGTTGATTATTTTGCTCAAATAACACTGCAATTTGTTACCTGGTAATGAGTACTGGCGAGCTGCCGTGTGCAGTTACAGAAACCCATGTGTTTCACTTGTTTGAAACTATATATTATGTTAATTCCAATTAACAATTAACTCCAATCCAAAATCCAAGGAATCCGTGTGTCCACCCGGGGGCGCCAAAATGAATAGTCAGAAATTAATAACTATTATTAATTTGTTTCCGTCAGGAAACAGCTACGAAAATGAGGGACACGGTGTGGATCTGTAGAGTATAATTTTTCAACTGCCTTCACTGGCTTTAATGAACTTCTTCTAGCATAGAGCTTTAGCCGAGCGCAGCGGCTGCATGTGCAAATACAAGAGAGAGGAAAGCTTAACATAAGTTCTAATCTTAACATTGTGTGTTACATTTGGTTAATTTCATTGCTTACAGTCTTATTTATTTCATGATTTAATTTAATGTTTAACTAATACCGCGAAATGACTTAACAAAACCCTTAAACGGTCTAAGAAGGTCACACTTCCTTTTCTCAATACTTTATTTAAAATGACAGGTTTCTCTCAGTTAAATTTAACATTGATTTGTATTATTACTAATTCTCTCGACACGGCTATCCTGACTATCACACGTCCTCGTGTGCATGGCTTAACATTGGATTGGCATCACATTTTGCTAATCTGAAACAAATTTGAAGTTACTCATTAACTTAAATCATGATTTTTTTTTTTTTTAAATCCCTCAATACACCTCTTGTGTCTTCAAATGACAGTTTGGCAGGATAACTCTTTCTTATTAGTAGCTTGTACTCTTCTGCGCAAACCCGACCATTTGGCTTACAATTTATCACAACACAGTGCAGGCTCTTGCCGCCACTTGCGACGATATGCACCTTTAGTGCCACAATCTCTCATTAGATCAAACTTAGCCTCTGTGTGTGATGTCCTGTGCACCCCTCTTAGGTGACAGATCTCAACTAATCTTCGGCGTCTATTTCAACGCTATCACTCTCTTTGAGCAACTCAGATGCAACTCGATTATCTGGTAGTTTTCGCAAGCTCTCATGCGGATATTTGTATGTTCTTTTACTAGTCAATGATTTCAACAGGTAACGATCACCTTCCAACAATTCTGTTACAACAAACGGTCCCTTGAACTTGGGATCCAATTTCGTTTGATGCCGTTCCTCACTTCTTAGCAAGACATGATCGCCAATCCCATGTTTCACAACTTTTGCCTTATTTTGATCGACTCTACTCTTGTCATATTTTGCATTCTTATCCATATTCTCTTTAGCTTCTGCCCTAGCTTCCTTACAATCTATCTTAGGTTCAGATATTATGGGTAACATGCCCAAAGGTCTTGCCTGCTTTCCTATTAGTAACTCTAAAGGTCTGAAATTAGTCACCCGATTACTAGTACAGTTCATAGCTAATTGGATGTCCATCAATGCATCCTGCCAAGAGCGTTCGCTTGTCTCAACTGCCGTCAACATTCCTTTCAACGTGCTCATCACGCGCTCCACTTGACCGTTTGCCCTGCTTGCCCCTGTTGCAATTAAATGTAACTGAATTTTATTTGATGAACAAAAATCACGGAATCGACCACTGGCAAAGCTCCTACCTTGATCTGCAATGATACGGCTAGGATACAATTTTCGTTGCGTTGATACAATTTTCCGTATCCAAATTCAGTGTGTGATATAGGTAAACATACTTGGTGAATGCGTCTATTTGTACTATGATATACTCCTTTAAGTCATTTTTGCCGCTCAGCTTCCCACTAATATCAATATGTACGGTATGCCAGGGAATTTCTACTTTGGGAATGGGGTGCAGTTCCATTTGTACTTTGCCTGTTGAGGGTTTGGAGAGCTTACAGGTTATACAGTTTTCCACAAACTTTCTGACGTACTTCGACATACTTTCAAACCAATATTGTTCATAGACCTTGTTTAGAGTTTTCTGCCATCCAAGATGCATTATAGCCTCGTGTACATGATCAATGACCGACCACCTAAAAGATCTCGGAATCACTGGTAAGCAACGAGTCTTGCCGTTTCTCTGAATTTTGCGATACAACAAACCGGCTCTTACTTCGTAAGTTTTAGCTCTATCATCTTGCATCTCACCTCCATTTAATTGTGTCATGATATCAACTATACCTAAGTCCCTTTGCTGTTCAGCGATTAGCCAATTATCCGTTATCGCTGCCAAGTCAATGCGAACCTCAACTACTTTGTTTATCGTTTTCGGGACATCTGGAATAGGATTTCGGGATAGGCAGTCTACGTGTGCCATTTGAGTTCCCTTTCTATATTCTAAGCTAAAATCGAATGCCTGCAAGAACGCCCACGATCGGTGTACTCGTGGTGTCAGTTCAGCCGTTGTGCGACTCGCTTTTAAGGAATTGCAGTCAGTATGGACGACGAACTTTCTACCATGCAGGTAATGTCGAAAATGTTTGACAGCATTATACACGGCTAAAGTCTCTAGTTCATAAGAATGATATTTTGATTCTGAAGCCGATGTACACTTACTGAAATACTCGATCACCCTACATGTGCCGTCAATCCTGTGAAGGAGCATTGCACCGTAGCCATCCGTGCTGGCGTCTGTATGCAACTCGATCGGAAGCTCAGGGTTGAATATGGTCAGCACCGGGTCACTTGTCAACACGTCAATAATCTTTTTACGTATTTGTTCATGATTTTCCTTCCAAGCAAATCCATTTGCCTTAGAAGTTAATTGATACTATGGTTTCATCTGTTCAGAGAATCGTGGAACAAACTTTCTGAAATATGAAGCCAAACCTATAAATTGTCTTAACTGCGTGGCAGTAGTTGGTTGACTTAATGCGGATAGAGCTTCTATTTTTCTAGGATTGGGTTTAATTTCGCCATCTTTAATATAAAACCCGAGATACTCTATTCCTGTCTTGAAGAATGTGCACTTCTTTATATTGAATGAAAACCCGGCATCTGACAAGGCTTTAAGAACAACTTTCAATCTTGTAAAAGCTTCTTCTTTGGAGTTTGCGACTATTAACACATCATCAATATAGACAATTGCATACGAGTATGCCAAATCACCTAAGGCTCGTACAATCGCTCTTTGAAATACTGACGAAGCGTTCTTCAAACCGAATGGCATAGCCAGGAACTCATATTGGCCTTCTGGAGTCACGAAAGCTGTCTTCTCGATGGAATCAGTGTGAATCGGTATGTGATAAAATCCGCTGGCCATGTCCAAACTGCTAAAGTATTTACTACCACGTAATCTATCTATCTGATCTGCTATTAATGGCAATGGATATTTATCAGATACCGTATTCGCATTTAATTCGCGAAAATCAATGCATAGTCTATCACTGCCATCTTTCTTTTTAACTAAAAGCATCGGACTAGCGAATGGAGAGCTACTTGGGCGGATGACATTGCTTTCAATCATTTGTTGAATTTTGTCCCTGACTATTAGTTTTTCTTCTGCACTTAGTCTATACGGACGTCTTTGTACAGTCTTATGTTCATCAATTAGACGAATTTCTAATTCTCCTGTAGTTATACGCCTGTGTGGCATGCCAGTTATAAATCGATCTGAGAATTCATTTAAAATATTTCTTAATATTATCTTATCATTGTCAGCTAATTCCACATTATCGTTTAGCAGATTTTCTAAGATACTTATCGAAGTTTTATTACTCACTACATTGACAATTTGATTCCTATACATTGTTAATTTGTTAGCATCAATCATGACACCAAGACCTAGCTGCAATATTTCTCGACCAATTATAATATCGTACTTATGGTAATTATCCTTTACTACATGAAATAGGACTTCTACATTAAATTCGGAAATATTTACAGTTGCCAATACTTGTAAGTTGCTTTTAACAATGTTGTCACCTATTCCTCCTTGACCAAAGAGCATTCGGCACCCGAATCGAAGAATAAGATAAAACTCTCACCCATTTGCTTCATAATACTAGTTGGCTCCAACACTGCACACATGTCGACTCGCTTCTCGTTGTTGAAGTTGTTCGCCGATGTCGTTCCCTTCATACATACAGATGCAATGTGACCAGGATTGCCACACTTGAAGCAAGTAACTGCTGACCTCTCTCGTCCAGCCAAAGGTTTGCCAGCATGATGATTTGGTTTTGCGACGTTTCTTTCTTCTTCCTTCTTCTTGCGGCACTCAAACGCTGTATGTCCTATCTTGCCGCAATAATAACATTTGATTTGCGCCTGCGCTTTAAACTTCTTCCTGTCCGGTCCTTGATCCAATCCAGAGTAGTCGCTCACTTTGTTGAATGCAAACGCCTTTAAGAGCTGCTGCAGTTCATTCCGAGTTTTTATGTTTGTAGTGAAAACGGAACTTTGCAGCCTGGGCTCGATTTGGGACGTGTGGGCCAACACTAATGAAACAGCTATCTCCTCTTGGCTCATTCCTTTCCACTTCGTCAGCAGTGACGTCACCAGCCTGCTGCCATATACTGACAAGGACTCGTTTGCACTCGGCCGTCCGTTGAGAATGTTGAGCAATACGGCAGACGGTGGCTCGATGCCTTCATAGCGGTGTAAAAACAAATCCTTAAATTCCAGCCACGACATTCCAGCGAAGCAAATTTGTGACAGCCATTGCGAAGAGTTTCCAAGCAGCGACTTGCTAAGCGCCAGGCGCATCAGGATTAAACATTGGCAATGTCACCGAAATATTTTGCAAGGGTCCAGTCGATGTTGTTTGCACAGTTTTCAGCAACTCTAGAAAGTTTCGGTTTTGTGTCTCTAAAATCGCCTGCAACACACTGTCAGAATGTTCTTGTGGCGATGGGGATCCCACTTCTGATGTCGGAGACAGGGGTCTCTTAGTCGCTTCGCGTGTTGATTTGTCCGTCATGACTTCCTTTTACACTTGGGTCTTTTTAAGATGCGTAGTGAGTTGCAATTGTTTGTGTTGCCCGTTCGAAGGTTCTCGAAAGAATGAATCCTGAACCCTCTACTGCTTTGCACAACTCTACGTTGCAACAACAATTGCGCCACACTCGGCTAAGGTGGGTTCCCACCTAGCCACGCTCTTGAAACTCTTAAACGGTCTAAGAAGGTCACACTTCCTTTTCTCAATACTTTATTTAAAATGACAGGTTTCTCTCAGATAAATTTAACATTGATTTGTATTATTACTAATTCTCTCGACACATATATTTTAGATAAATCATTTACGCGAACTAAAAATGTTTTGATTTTTTTAGTACCGTTACTATCTTTTATTCTGTTAGAAATTAAAATTTTTAATATTAATGAATTATTTTTTAGCTTTAAAGCTTAATTAACTAAAAAATAATAAAATAAAAAATAAAAATTTTGAGACATAAAAAATAAAAAATAACAATATTAACACACGTCTGCCCTTTGCGGGGATCGAACACTCATCAACATCACTAATCAACGCTTTAGCCAGCACGACCATACACCGAGTTGAACGTGATGGGCCGAAAATCCTTTTCGACTTTTAAAAGTTGTTGGGCCTCGATTATCAAAATGACAAAAATGAAATTTTGTCAAATATGCACACAAAGAACACTTATAGCCTCTTCCCATACAGTCCATCCGTGTGAAACGGTTGGGATTTTTGACGAATGTGAAACTCGTGTTCCCACAGAACTCCATCCACCATCTACCATCCGATAACAGCTGACTTAAGAGCAGGTGCTCAAGTCAACATTGACGAAGGGGGACAAAAAATTTTAAATGCGCAGTTAAAAAATCGATTATATCGCAAATCTTTTCTTTTGTTTTCAAATGTTGAGTTATCTACAAACCTTGGATTTGTAATAAACAAAAATAAACAATGAATCGCTCTGCTATGTACACACACACGCACGAAATATGTATATCCAAAAAATCAAGATAATACTGATATCCTTTTGCTAAAAGAATATTTAATTTACATTTCCACAACAGATTTAAGAGATTTGGTAACCGGTTTTTGGGATTTAAAATTCAAATCGCATTGATAATATTAAAAGAACATTAAATATTCAAACCAATTGATTCTCACGCTCTTTATTACACGTGCCTCATATTGTTTAAACAAATGCAAATGTTTAAACAATTTGATTCACGACGTCCCCCACCTGTCTTCTAAACTAATATAAGTGTTCCAATAAAAAATGGAAAATCTAGAAAAATCAACATAATTCTGAAATAATTAGGAGACGTGTGTGAGGTACAAATTTAAACAATAAACGACCCCAAAGTGCCGCAAAATTCGATTCGTTTTTTTAAAATGTTTTCTTTTGCCATTTCTCTGTTATAAATGTTGTTAAAATGGTTTAAAACAAGAAAGGAAGCTAGCTTTGGCCAGCCGAAGCTTATATACCCTTGCAGATAATTCCTATTAATCACTCATTTTCCGATCGTTCCTATGGCAGCTATATGATATAGTAGTTCGATATTGATAAAATTAAAATCGAAATTCGAAAACATTTTAAATAAGTCATATCCCGGAGTAGAAGAGAATACGATAAAAACCAACGAAGCAATAATTTATTTCCTATTATATTCCCATTAATTTTCCGATCGTTCCTATGGCAGCTATATGATATAGTCGTCCGATTTTGAAAAAAATTTATTCGAAATTCAGAATTAGATAAAAATGGAATTTCCAAAACTAGGAGGTTATAGGTTCAACAAGAAAGGAAGCTAGCTTCGGCCAGCCGAAGCTTATTTACCATTGCAGATAATTCCTATTAATCACTCATTTTCCGATCGTTCCTATGGCAGCTATATGATATAGTAGTTCGATATTGATAAAATTAAAATCGAAATTCGCAAACATTTAAAAAAAGTTATATCCCGGAGTAGAAGAGAATACGATAAAAACCAACGAAGCAATAATTTATTTCCTATTATATTACAATTAATTGACATGCCTTCTTTATATCATCGACGAATTTGTAATGGCGTTATGTTTGTTCATAAGCTTCTTCTCGGTTTAGTTGATTCACAAACTCTCCTTTCCTATATTGATCTCACGGTTCCTTCAAGATTTACACGCACGTTTCGACCTTTGCGCTTGCCAATATGTAGGTCTAACTACGCTCAACACGAACCTTTTCGTGTTCTTTGCTACAATTACAATACTTTATCTGATATCCTCTCCCCAAATGTAACTTTAAGTTCTTTACCGTGTAAAATTTACAATTACCTAAATTCAAATATGTAAATTTATTATTGTATACCGCATTTAATGCCTAATTGTTAGTTTTATTGTTCAAGTCTAAGTTAGCAGTTAATCGCTAAAATAAATAAATATATCAATAAAAATATATCATATTCCCATTAATTTTTCGATCGTTCCTGAGGCAGCTATATGATATAGTCGTCCGATTTTGAAAAAAATTTATTGGAAAGTCAGAATTAGATAAAAAATGAAATTTCCAAAAGTAGGAGGTTATAGGTTCAAAAACACCCAAGATATCATTTTTTTACATTTTGTTCCCCGATTATTCCTATGGGAGCTATATGATATAGTTGTCCGATCCGGCTCGTTCCCACTTATATACTACCTGCAATAGATATAAGACTTTTGGGAAAGTTTTAGCCCGATAGCTTTAAAACTGAGAGACTAGTTTGCGTAGAAACAGACGGACAGACGGACGGACAGACGGACATGGCTAGATCGACTCTTCTAGTCATGCTGATCAAGAATATATATACTTTATAGGGTCGGAAACGTCTCCTTCACTGCGTTGCAAACTTCTGACTGAAATCATAATACCCACTGCAAGGGTATATAAATTATGATCATAATCTTATGGCATAGCCGCAACTAACTGCATTTAAACTTTTTGGAAATTCAGCCTCCTTAACCAAGACCCCAATATTTCCCAATTTTGTTGTTTGTGACGT